>APFE030395314.1:22924-42354 GCA_000404065.3 Pinus taeda
ACTACTGATGTTGCACTTTTGTACTCTTGGTAGATGTTAGAACAAGTAGAGATAGATCGTTTTTGCTTGAAGCTTATGGGTAGAATTAGTCATAAATGGTACTTTTATCTCTTGGCGATTTCTGCTTATATTCTTTAAGTGATTTATAGTTTTCAGTTGTTTATATGTTATTGCGTGAATGTATGGGTTACCATTTGGCACTTCTGTACAGTGAAGTCATATTGTTTATGTGTGACATATGAATAGCTTATTATGCGATATGTTGTTCACAACTATTTTGCCTAACTTCTTATGCAAAGTGGTTTATCTTAAATGGTTTCTGTTCTTATGATAGTTGAATGATCTTTATTACTAGTTATTGTTTGAAATCTATTTAGATCGCATAATGGAAGATATACATCCCGGGTTAGCATACATTTGATGTGCTGTTTCTCACTAGATTACAATAGCATAGAGTTAGTTTAAAGAATCTGAATTAGATTAGCTTTAAAGTACTCTTAGATCAGAATTATTCAACTCTACACACACACACACCCAGATCGGGAAACTGGTCCTGTTATCCCCAGTCAGACCCGCTATACCAAACGGATAAGGAGCTGCCAACCAAGGTCCGGACCGGGTGGGTATCCCCCTTGTTGTTGACCCGATTTTCGGGGATTCAACATAAGTAGAAACAACCGGAAGTTGATCCCATCATCCTTAAAGCTCCAGCTCACGAGGTAAGAGGCCTTGACAAGTCTCCTTCTCCTTTCAGTTTTGAATTAGAAATTCAGAAGCTAAGCATACCTATACTTCTGATTGAACTAGTGAAGAATGAGTCCTTCAAGAGATCTATCCTTGAGGCCCTTGAGCCTAAAGCCATCTAAGCCTCCACTGACTATTTAAATCTGCAAGACGGCAAACCAATTGTTGTTCTCAGCCCAATGATTGAAAATTGTGATGACAACTCCCCATCATTATATGTCTCTTTGACTATTTATGACAAAATCCTTCACAACTTCCTTCTGGACATAGGAACTAGCCATAATCTAATGCCCAAGGCTATCATGGATGAGTTGGGTCTTGACATTACCAAGTCTTATCATGACTTGTTTTCTTTTGACTCTAGAAAAGTGAAATGTTTGGGATTAATAAAAGACCTAGCCATCACCTTGTCTCAGTTGCCCATGAAGAGCATGATGATGGATATTGTGGTAGCAGATGTGCCCCCCAAGTTTGGCATGTTGCTTTCCATAGGTTGGATCAAGAGATTAGGTGGAACATTGCAAAATGATCTGTCCTATGCTATTGTCCTAGTTTTTGGAGGTGAGAGTAGGAGATTATGCAGAGAAGCTCAGTTGGCTTATATCATCAGTGATCAAAGGAATCCCACTAATCATCCCATCTATGTTGTCGACACTGGTTTTGAAGCCTGTATTCTTCAGATTGAATAATTCCAGTTGGCCTCCATGCAACTTAGGTAATCGGTTTGCCAGATCATAGAGGAAGAAGGCCCACAAATTTGGGACATGTTCTTTGATGGAGCTTGCTCTAAGGAGGCTGCAAGGGCAGGTGTAGTCCTTATGTCCCCCACACAAGAATGCATTCATTTATCTTTCAAGTTAACTTTTCAGGTCACAAATAACATAACATAGTACGAAGCCTTGATATTGGGCTTAAACGCTGCTAAAGAAATGGGCATCAAAGGTCTGAAGGTGTTTGGAGATGCAGACCTTATCATTCAGCAGGTGAACAAAACTTTCCAAGCAAAGCATCCAAGGCTAAAAGCATACAAAGATGAGGTATGGAAGCTTAAGGGTTCTTTTAATAGTTTCAACATTTCTTTCATCCCTAAAAAGATGAACCAACTTGTTGATTCCCTTGTTGTGTCTGCTAGCACGTTTATTCCTCCTTTGCCTCCTAAATTGACTTATGAAGTTCAGGTGAAATATAGACCAACTCTACCTAACAATGTCAAATACTGGAAATTTTTTGAAGATGATGATTATAGAAATTTGGTGAATAATATGACACTTATTCACAGAGATTATCCTAATTATACACTATTTGCGGAATCATGCATAATACATAACCTCCTTTACGTTGATCATCAATTTAGCAGTATTCAGAAACATACACATACACACATTGAAGCATCAATCACACATATCAACACAGTATGTACCTAGGAAAAGCATAAAGCTAAAAACCCCACAACTATCTGTATATTATATTGATTGAGATCATGTAACCGTACACAATACAATACTAGCTCCCCCTGTTACATACAATATAGCACAGATCTGAATCAATCACTGGCTCAAATCACCTCTGTTGTTTTCCTGCCTCCACTACACAATCCTGCATAGATAATACAACGAGAATGAATCTCCAAACTCGTATTTCCCTTGTGTGACACTACGCAATCCTCATTGGCAACTCAATCCCATTGATTGTGCAAATCACATGCACAACTATAGTCACAACTGACAGCTGTCTTGCCCTTTCACTCATCTCTAACACTTGTCTCCATTGAACTGTCCATGCACTGAGTTAATTGATGTATTCCTCAGTTGATTTATGAGTTAATAATTAGTGAATTAATTAATAACTAATTCACACCACTCATCACTTAGTCTACTGATCAGTTAGACTAAATACAACTAGTTCAACTAAGTGAAACTGAACACAACTCCACCAACTCCTGATCCAACTCCACAGAACTCAATCACTGAAATTCTAACTGAAGTCCTTCATGAAATAGCTCAAGTAACTCATAAGAACCACGTATTTCCTTCTGGCAGCTGCATGTACCACATCCATAGCTCGAACTAAAGTGCTCTAAGAGAATAAGATAATGTTTATAGTCCAAATATTATTAAGAGATAATAATATGCCACTGTTCTATTTTTAGCCTAGCGGTCTAAAAATAGACTCCGCCCATATGTCTAAAAATAGAGGTCCATATATTTTTACCAACTTGACCAATCATCCACAAATAGCATCCTGCAACTCATAGACCATGACCCATATGTCTAAAAATAGACTTTGCACCAAAAATAGCCTACGGGCCCACTTAGTGAAGGCGACTTATTTTCACTAAGCTCCATAATCTTGTTGCATTTTCAACACTCCCTCTCAACAAGATATGGATTATCTACAACTGCTATCCTGTAACTCTGAAATGTTCTGCATGCAAGACATCTGCTCGGTTCACTTGCTCCAACAACACTTGGAACAAAAAACACTCCCAACTGACCCCTCTGTTGGGCTAGGAACATACTCTGATGCTGAAGCTCTACCTACTACTGAAAATTGCTCCCTCTCTGACATCTGTGCTACTGTAACATCTCCATGCATCTCGCACCATTGCACACCTCTCTGTGCCACCTGGCACTGTGCAAAACACTTGTGACTCTCGCATTGCTGCAGCCTGCTAGCTATGCGCTGTCCTGGGATTCCCTGCACTGTTGCTCTCTCTGCCGCTCCATCCGCATCTGTCTCTACCCAATTAGTCAGTTCCTACTACTCCACATCGGGGCTCCTGTAGCAAGGTCTCATCCAAGAGATGGGTACCTCAAGGATCGTGCCCCTCCTCCTTGGGACAATCACTCTATATCGCCCCAGCTCCTACCTGGAGGTATGGCTGCATGTGATCCCTCAGCCCACTTGGCTCGAGGTTTCCCCCTACTGGAGGTCTCTACATGAGTAGATGTCTCTACTCGATCTCCACTCAGCTTCCCCTGTTATAGCTGCTCCACAACCTCCTGAAGCTGCTGCACCAATCGTGGCTCCTCCACAATTGTCTGAGACTTCTTCTGGCTCTGTATGTTGAGAGGTAATATACCCTCCCTCTCAACCACCAAGTCTCCATCAATTGCCTTGCTACTCAAGGCTTTGCATGCTTCTTGAACCTCAAGAGCATACAGGTTCTTGACCCGTGAACTAATCTGCTTCACCTGTCTAGTGATGATGTGTCGAAGGAAAACTTTTCCGTCTCTGAAGACTACATCATAGCCTTTATCTTCTAGCATTGCGATCGATACCAAGTTTCTCTTCAGTCCTGGTACATACTTGACATCGGTCAAGGTAATTCGAGATCCATGCTCCCTCTGAAAAATAACCGTGCCTACACCTGAGACACTATACTTCTCATCATTACCCATCTATGAGTATCTGGAGATCTTTCTCCTCCAAAGTATTGAACAAACTTTTGTCGCCAGACATGTGGAAAGAAGCTCCACTATCAAGAAACCAACCACTTCCCATCATGGATGAAACCATGCATGCGAAGAGTGTGAAATCCAACTCAAACTGTGAAGCAAGTGCCTCACCTTTAGATCCTTCCTCAGATCCCTTCTTGGATTTCTTCTTTGGGCAATTAGTAGCATAATGGCCCAACTCATGACAACGAAAAGCATCACACTTTTGATTTGTCAACCTTCTTCCCATCATTGGAAGAACTGGATTCAGAAAGAGAAACCTTCTCCTTCCACTTCTTCACCTTACTCGCTAAGGCACAGTTCTCCTCATCATGCATAGATGAAGAACTGTCTCTGGTGCTCCGTCTGATCTCCTCTTGCACAAGATCCGACCAAAGTCTCTCCTATCCTGACAATTTCTCCTGACCATTGACAGAGTCCCGATAGGATTGCCAACTCTTCGGAAGACCAAGGAGAGCCAAGCTCACCAAGTCCTCATCATCGACAGTCACCCCCACACTTCCCAGCGCATCCCGGCATTGGGTGAACTTTGTGAGATACTGGGGCATACTGTCTCCATTCTTACACTTAATGTTTCTGAGTTTATCCTTGAGCGCCAACTCCCTTTGGTCACTCTTGCTTTGGAATTGATCTGTCAACGCTTTCCACATCAAGTATGGAGAAGCCTTTCCATGGAGGCTGGATACAATGTGATCCTTCACGCCCTCCAACAGAATCCTTCGACACTTTGCTCTTCTTTTGCCAAGCCACAACTTCAGTAGCATCAGTAGGTTTTGGGACATCCACATCTATGAACTCCTTCAACCCATTATCATCTAACACTGCCTCCATCCTGTCCTTCCATGCAATATAGTTCGATCTGCCCTCAAGGGAATACTCCAATCGCAATCCGTTGAAAGACATTTCAACTTTAACACCAAGAAAACACTGCTGTAAATTCGAATTCCACCAGCTCAAAACTCAACCGCTTCTGATCTAAAATTTGTGAGAACAAAGTATTTCTCGTACAGAGATCGACTGTATGGGCATTCACCAGATATCTCACCTTCCAAAAGAAGGATGAATCCAGAGGTTACCTGGCCCAATTACAGACTTTGCCTGAAGAAATAAAATGTAAACACTTTCTGAATAATAGATCTGATGATCAATCCTCACTTTGATATCATGTAGAAATCTCTTCTACAAATCAATCTGCTATGATACCATGTAGAAATCTCTTCTACAAATCAACCTGCTCTGATGCCATGTAGAAATTTTGAATAATATGACACTTATTCATAGAGATTATCCTGATTATACACTATTTACGGAATCATGCATAATACATAACCTCCTCTACGTTGATCATCAATTTAGCAATATTCAGAAACATACACATGCACACATTGAAGCATCAATCATACATATCAACACAGTATGTACCTTGGGAAAGCATAAAGCTGAAAACCCCACAACTATCTGTATATTATATTGATTGAGAACATGTAACAATACATAGTACAATACTCCTCACAAGTACTCAATACTATCTCCACTTGTTACACACAAACTAGCTCAGATCTGAATCAATCACTGGCTCAAATCACCTCCGCCGCTTGCCTGCCTCCACTGTGCAATCCTGCATGAGAATACTGATGAATGAATGATCCAAATTCGTATTTCCCTTGGATATACCATGCAATCCTCATTGGCAACTCAATCCATTGATTGTGCAAATCACATGCACAACTATAGTCACAACTGACAGCGGCCTTGCCCTTTCACTCATCTCTAACACTTGTCTCCACTGAATTGTCCATGCATTGAGTTAACTGATGTATTCCTTAGTTGATTTATGAGTTAATAATTAGTGAATTAATTAATAATTAATTCACACCACTCATCACTTAGTCTATTGATTAGTTAGACTAAATACAACTAGTTCAACTAAGTCAAACTGAATACAACTCCATCAACTCCTGATCCAACTCCACAGAACTCAATCACTGAAGTCCTCCATGCAATAGCTCAAGTAACCCATAAGAACCATGCATTTCCTTCTGGCAGTTGCATGTGCCACATCCGTAGCTCGAACTGAAGTGCTCCAAGAGAATAAGATAATGTTTATAGTCCAAATATTATTAAGAGCTAATAATATTCGACTGTTCTATTTTTTAGCCTGGCAGTCTAAAAATAGACTCCGCCCATATGTCTAAAAATAGAAGTCCATATATTTTTACCAACATGACCAATCATCCACAAATAGCATCCTGCAACTCATAGACCATGATCCATATGTCTAAAAATAGACATAGTCTAAAAATAGACTTTGCGCCAAAAATAGCCTGCGGGCCCACTTAGTGAAGGCGACTTCTTTTCACTAAGCTCCATCATATTGTTTCATTTTCAACATATAATTCATCAATGCCATGCAATTTACGACCATAACCGCAGAGCAGTTATGTCACCTAGCCAAACAGTCCTCTTCCCAAAAACTGTTGAGTCAATCAATGAGATGTTGCAATTTCACCCCTATCAATCTCTCACTCCCATTTCCATTGGAGATTTACTTGAGAAATCAACTAAATTATCCCAATCAGAACTTAATCGCCTCTGTCAGACTTTCATATTACAGAAACATCAACTTAAGGGCCCACTACCTTATATGCAAACTTTCTTCACAGATATGGGAAGACTCATAGTTGATATGATATCTTTAGTTATGGGATTCAACACTAGTGAATTTGTTGATGAGTTAACCCTAGTGTTGTTGTCAATTTTTACTCTTGGACATCCTCCTGCTATTAAGTATGATTATGCCTCCTTTATTGCTGATAAAATTCATGAACAATTCATGAGACTGGACAATGAAGGAGTTTTCAAATATACCACCTTCATATATCATCTCATGCTTTATTATCAGTTAGAAAATTTCCCTTTCCCTGTCATGAAGCTTGATACCAAGGGAAATCCAAGGTCTGTTATCTTTTGGACTTCCATCTTCCATAAAACATTTGATTCTCCTTACTCTTATAATGAGTTCATTGATCAGTTTGTTCATCTAGCAACCACCTTATTGACAGGGATTTCCCCTCCCAGGATCAGTGGTGACATAAAAAGGATCCTTCAGCTCTCCAAGTAGTACAGAATAGGTGACTCGTATTTATACCAGAATTATACAGAAATCAAGATATATGGGTGCGAGCTTTTCCCTTTCAAGCTACCCAAATACGTTCCAATGAGACTGTTTACATTGGAATATTTTAGACAAATGATACATTCAGACTTGGTTCATTTTCACAAAGCTAAAAATAAAGCACAACTCAGAATCAAGAATCAATTAGGCCCTTTCGTTTGCAACAATAGGGAAGCATAGAGGGAAGCAGAGAAAATTTTAGAAGATCACCTTAAATTACGCAAAAGTTTTGGTTGGTGTTAGCCTCCTGCTCATAGCAGGTATTCATCTTTCATGATCGACATTTCTACATACCAAATATGTCATACTTTGCATGCTGCGATGTTCCATATTTGCTACTGAGGCCAAAGAAGTGTCCATGAGAGTGTGCTAGTCTAGGTGCCTCCGCTGTATTCCAATTTTGATGAGTTATTCCATTTTTGAAGAATTTTCAGTTAAAGGGAGGTCCAGACAGCTTAATCTTGGTCTCCCTAGGTTTCAATTTCCTATTGTAGAATGTAGAGAATCATTATATGTCAAAACAGCTTAATCTTGGCAAATTCTTAGATAGGTAGAGAAGCAAGGGTGCTCAACAGCCTAATCTGAGCCCCTGGATGAAATAAGTATAGATGTAGATAGGAGGACAGTAAAAAAGAAAAAGTTGAAAAGCTGGGTTTGCTAGTTCAAGTGCACCCAAACCAAAAGAAGAAAAAATGCTAGGTAAAGTAGGTTGGGTAATTAGTTTTGTGGTTGCAGAAATCAAGCTATGTGATCCATTTCACGTTTTCAAGTGTTATATTCATTCAGATCACAGTTTTGAGGCACTTTTTCATTTTGATCAGATCAAGCAAGGCATCTCTAACTCCCCCTTCTTCTTATTTCCCAAATCACTCACTAGCATCCCCATGAGGACCTTGGGATTTGCCCAACCAGTCCTATTATCACTCCATTTTGGTGGAAAGTCAAGTCAAGTTTTGACTTTCCTCAATGAAAAGAAGCCACATTTTTTGTGTAAAATCATTTCTCTATATCCCATTCAAATCACATGTTTAAGTTCTAGATCTTGAACTTGGTATCATTTCCCTTACATTTCCATTTCACCAAGTCATATTAATTCCTAATTCTACTATAAAGCTCCCTAACTACTTTCCCATCCCTATTTGCTATTAAAACTATATAAAATCCCAAAATATTGCATATCCCACCCTATAGCACTATAACTATGTAACATGGTTTGGGAGATATTGGTCCATATGGGACTAATATAAACCCTTCTATGTCTTAAACCCAGAGTTACTTTAACCCCTGGTTAAAGTAATAACCCTGGACCCCCCTATTTCATCTATAAACCTAACCCTCCCCCTCCACCTGCATTGTCAATGATTTAATGTTTAAAGGTCTAAAAAAAAACATTAAACTCTAACCGGCACACATAACCCGCAAACCCAAATGAAAAACCCACTTTCCTAAAGTTCCCCCCCCACCAAAATTAAATAATTAATAAAGGCGCCGTGGGCCCCGTCCCTTATCCTTCCGTCGCCTTCTCTGTTCCGCCATCCATTCGATTTCCCGCGCCCTAGATCTTCGGTGGGCGGGTCTTTTCCCCTCCGAACCTATCGATGGTTAGCATTCGGGAAATGGGCGGTTTTCTCGTCGTACTCCCGCGTTGCGTCACCCTCTCGATTGTGGTGGAGCCCCCTCCTCCCAAACCACCTGTGCACAAAAGCTGTGCGCCATGAAACCGGATACCACTTCCCCCTGCGTGACGTAAGCACCACGTCACCCTGCCACGTCACCCCACTGATGTCATCCGCTGTACTTGGTCCCACCGCTGACATCATGCTGACGTCACCGCCGAAGAAAAAGCGCCAAAGGCGAAATTGCTGCTTAGGAAGCCCGGAATGAAAATCAGAGGCATCACTAAGAAAAAATGGCCAAAATGGAAAGCCTTAGTCCAGCGCATGGTTTGCAGCAGTTATTTTGCCCAAAAGAAATAGAAAGGAGCGAATTGACCAGTTAAAGAGTATCAGAACAGAGTTCAAGGCCATTAAAGCCGAGTCATATCAGATTTAATAAGAATCACAGCCACCTAAGAGCAGTAGAACCAACTAAGAGGTGCAGATAAGAGATTGAAGGCACAGTTATTGCAGATTGGACAACAGAGTTACCAAAGGACGCCACATAGCCTCATTTTTTGAAGCAGCTGCCCCCAACGCAGCATTAAATAGATATTTTTTACATTACTTGTAAGAGAAGTTAGGTTAAATTGCATTTATTTCCTCAGATCTTCTATCAGATCTATTTTTGTAGATATTTTGCCTATAAATACAGCCCTAAACAATGTAATAAGGGTTGGTTGGTTGGTTGTATCTCTCATTCTAGACTTGCGCTGTAAATGTTAAGAGTTTCTGTAATCAAAGATTGCTGGAATGTTTGCATCTGAACTGGCTAGTTGTGCTTTTAACGGCTAAAGAGCTTGGTATGGAATTCTCGTGCTTGCTCACGGTTCAATAAGTCTTTCCTCCCTCTGTTTATCAATTTATATGTACCTGTATCATCTATATATCATAATCTAAGTTGCAGGAAGAAGGATTAGATCAGAACTGGTTTTCATGCCCTCTGTGCTCAATTCTTGTAACTTCTCTATGTTTTCCTCTGAATCAGTGATGAATATGCATTCTTAATTGAACATGTTTAAGCTATTTCCTTCACATATGAATGCTGTCTAGGAATTCTTCATTGCCCTATTCAGCCTTCATCCACTTTCCCTCTTTGGCCGGATGAGAGAATTCTTAACTGCCTCTCATCCCCTAACCTCCATTTCATCTTTGTTCCAGCATAAATCATTGTGCCATGTGTAGCTATCCTGCTCCATATTCCCCTCTTCTACCAAAGAAAGCACATCCATCAATTCCCATTCATGGACTCCATGCCCAATGGTTTGAACTTGTTACACTTTGCATGCCAACTTTGTCTGAATAGATCAACCATCCCACCAAACTCAAACAAAACCCATGTACATCATATATAGCCTAAAATCATCCCTTAAACAAAGCTAAATCCCACAAAGAGAGCCCTCTCTGATTGCTGGTAGGCTAGGACCTGCAGTCCAAAGCTTGGTTTGTGGTTACCTCGGTCGTATTCCCTTAGGAGTCAAAGGGAACAACCTGAGTGATAACATAATAGCGACTCCACTGGGGACCGAATCGTTTCATTCATCACTGTAAATCCCTATTTTTGATCAGTTTGCCTCTAGAAAAAGTCTCTTGAAAAATCCCGAAAAATAAAAAAAAAAAATCAAAAAATCTCAAAATATTTTGCTTCCTGAAGAAACTTCCCCTTTCTTCAGATCTATTTCACATATTAGCTCAGATCTGTGTTGGTGGACAGAGATCAGACCCTTCAAAGTTGATTTATCCACCTGGCAACTCCACATAATCCTCATAATAAAGACTCTGCTGGAGAAATGAACCCAAGAGAAATATACGAGCAGATCAGGCTTTTGACCTGGATTACTATCCAAGAGGTCATGTTCTTTCTCTTCCATAAAATTTTGCTGTGTATATTGTCTTTTAAAAACGATTTTAAATTAAATTTTTATGATTTTCCTTTTGAAAATGTTGTTGAAAAGCCTCCTTGCACATTAGAACAACAACCTTTAAATGTTGCTAAAAATCATCATAAAGCTAAGGAGGAAACAAATGTCAAAGCCAATCATTCTATCCTTGTTCATATCGAGCCCATTCAGCCAGTCCCTGTACATAATCCCATGCCTCGTAAGGTTCCTGACAGATATAAGCCTCTTGTTATCCCTCCCGTGCTTAATCCTCTGCCCAAAAATCATCCTGAGTATCTCCCAAGATTTGATGGAGAGAATGGTATTACTGCGCAAAAGCATATCCAAGCCTTTGAAGACTATCTTAATATATTTGAAGTGGAGGACAAGGATGTTAGTATCAGGCTGTTTGCCCTTTCTTTGCAAAGCGAAGTTAGGACTTGGTTTAAAGTATTGCCTGAGGCTAGCATCTCTAATCTTCAACAATTTTCCAAGCTCTTCCTTGATAGATGGATGATCAAACTTAATTTCCTCTTGCTCATTGAAGAATATAATCAGTTAGAAAGACGTCCAAATGAATCTGTTCAACAATTTTTTGATCGATTCAATCAAGTTTATCATTCTTTGACTTTGAATATTAGACCTCCCCCTGATTTAGCTCTATTGCATTATCCAAGAGCTTTTGATCCAGAAATAGAGTTCCGTTTGAGAGAAAGATGCCCGTCCACTTTGAAACAGATGCAGGACATAGCTGTGGATGTGGAGGCAAATCTGAAGATGAGAGATGAGAGGCGCAAAGCAGAGCAAGAAGAAAGACTTCATGGTTTGTTACAAAAGTCAGAGGAAATGATCACAATGAAAGTTGAATGTTTAGAGCACCAGAACACATCTGTTTTGCAAGATGAAAGTAATGACATTCATGAACAAACCTGCCACAAAATATATGACATATTCGTACAACCATACATGATGGAGCCATCTCCTGATATACTATATGAATAACACAACTTCTCTTCTTTCAACTGCTTGCCAAAATACGATGAGTATAATGATGATTATGAGCCTAATGACAAAATCAGCCTTGCAAAGGAGTCAGATCCTATATTGGCAGAAAGCACAGTTCAGGTTCAACAACCTGAAATCGGTGACCAGCACATTCATTTCAGCTATGAAGAAAAGGAGTAAAACGTAGAAAATTTTGATGCCAACAAAGGAACTTTGCCTTTTTGTTTCGAATCTTTTCAATTTATTAAGGAGAACTATCATACAGTTAATAAGAAAGTATCAACAAGTCTTGATATTGATCATCTGGAGGAAGCCCAAATCATTGTTCAAAATATATTGCCTCTAGTTTTGCAGCCCCAAAGAACCATCGAATATCAGATTGAGGAAGATTCGAAAGCGGCTGTTTGTGACCAAGTGATCCAAGTCGATCCCCTGCCTCTTTTTTTTCAGCCATCTGAGTTTTTCGAAGAAGAAGAGGAGCAACCTGCCCAGATCAGTCAAGGGCCATATGAGCCTGCTTGTAATAAATTGCAAATATCAGTTCATGTTGTATATGATTCATGTGCTGACAGGGTGTATGATGAAGTAAAGAAGTGCTCTTCTCCATTAGCAGGCTGTGTGCCTCAATATCAAAATGTTGATGATATCCAGTTTCCAAGGCATGATAGTGATCCCAAACTTTTGTACAGTTTTTCAATTCAGCCCAACAATTGTATATATATGTTGCGGGACCCTTTTGTACAGTTTCTTGTTTTAGCAAAGAAGGTCAGCAGTTATCTGATCTTCTCAAAAGTTAAAAAAGTTATATCTGATGGCAAGATCTCCATTTTTACCACTAGCAAGCACAAACAACAAAGCTCACCGATGTTTATAATGCTTAAATGGCTGCACTGGCTATTTGATTTCACCTAACAGCAAAGTAAGTGCTGATTAGAGTAGGTAGGTAGGATTTCAGTTTTCTGTTTGGATAGCAAGCTTGCTGCAGTTGAAGCCCGAAGTGAAGGCCCTAAGCTCTTCAAGTCTGCTGTCATGTTCATAAATAAAGCAGCCAGCAAAGGGAAGTTTTCAGAGTACAACAACAACTAAAGATTACGTCATTCTGACCTGCTGTTCTTGACTTTTCGCAAGGTAAAGCCATCCCCAAGTGGAGCCACTGTTAGCCTCCTGCTCATAGCAGGTATTCATATTTCATGATCGACATTTCTACATACCAAATATGTCATACTTTGCATGCTGCAATGTTCCATATTTGCTACTGAGGCCAAAGAAGTGTCCATCAGAGTGTGCTAGTCTAGGTGCCTTTGCTGTATTCCAATTTTGATGAGTTATTCCATTTTCGAAGAATTTTCAGTTAAAGGGAGGTCCAAACAGCTTAATCTTGGTCTCCCTAGGTTTCAATTTCCTGTTGTAGAATGTAGAGAATCATTATTGTCCAAACAACTTAATCTTGGCAGATTCTTAGATAGGTAGAGAAGCAAGGGTGCTCAACAGCCTAATCTGAGCCCCTGGATGAAATAAGTATAGATGTAGATAGGAGGACGGTAAAAAAGAAAAAGTTGAAAAGCTGGGTTTGCTAGTTCAAGTGCACCCAAACCAAAAGAAGAAAAAATGCTAGGTAAAGTAGGCTGGGTAAGTAGTTTTGTGGTTGCAGAAATCAAGCTATGTGATCCATTTCATGTTTGCAAGTGTTATATTCATCCAGATCATAGTTTTGAGGCACTTTTTCATTTTGATAAGATCAAGCAAGGAATCTCTAACTCCCCCTTCTTCTTATTTCCCAAATCACTCACTAACATCCCCTTGAGGACCTTGGGATCTGCCCAACTAGTCCTATTATCACTCCATTTTGGTGGAAAGTCAAGTCAAGTTTTGACTTTCCTCAATGAAAAGAAGCCACATTTCTTGTGTAAAATCATTTCTCCATATCCCATTCAAATCACATGTTTAAGTTCCAGATCTTGAACTTGGCATCATTTCCCTTACATTTCCATTTCACCAAGTCATATTAATTCCTAATTCTATTATATAGCTCACTAACTACTTTCCCATCCCTATTTGCTATTAAAACTATATAAAATCCCAAAATATTACATATCCCACGCTATAGCACTATAGCTATGTAACATGGTTTGGGATATATTGGTCCATTTGGGACTAATATAAACCCTTCTGTGTCTTAAACCCGGAGTTACTTTAACCCCTGGTTAAAGTAATAACCCTGGACCCCCCTATTTCATCTATAAACCTAACCCTCCCCCTCCACCTGCATTGTCAATGATTTAATGTTTAAAGGTCTAAAAAAAAACATTAAACTCTAACCGGCGCACATAACCCGCAAACCCAAATGAAAAACCCACTTTCCTAAAGTTCCCCCCGCCCACCGAAATTAAATAATTAATAAAGGTGCCACGGGCCCCGTCCCTTATCCTTCCGCCGCCTTCTCTATTCCGCCATCCCTCCGATTGCCCACGCTCTAGATCTATGGTGGGCGGGTCTTTTCCCCTCTGAACCTGTCGATGGTTAGCGTCCGGGAGATGGGCGGTTTTCCCGTCGTACTCCCGCCATGTGTCACCCTCTCGACTGTGGCGGAGCCCCCTCCTCCCAAACCACTTGTGCATAAAAGTAGTGCGCCATGAAACCGGACACCGCTTCCCCCTGCGTGATGTAAGCACCACGTCACCCTACCACGTCACCCCGCTGATGTCATCCGCCGTACTTGGTCCCACCGCTGACGTCATGCTGATGTCACTGCCGAAGAAAAAGCACCAAAGGAGAAATCGCTACTTAGGAAGCCCGGAATGAAAATCAGAGGCAGTTTTTGATGCGCGATTAGCGCGCTAATCGCACATCGCTAAGAAAAAATGGCCAAAATGGAAAGCCTCAGTCCAGCGCATGGTTTGTAGCAGTTATTTTGCCCAAAAGAAACATAATGGAGCGAATTGACCAGTTAAAGAGTATCAGAACAGAGTTCAAGGCCATTAAAGTCGAGTCATATCAGATTTAATAAGAATCACAACCACCTAAGAGTAGTAGAACCGACTAAGAGGTGTAGATAAGAGATTGAAGGCACAGTTATTGCAGATTGGACAGCAGAGTTACCAAAGGACGCCACATAGCCTCATTTTTTGAAGCAGCTGCCCCCAGCGCAACATTAAATAGATATTTTTTACATTACTTGCAAGAGAAGTTAGGTTAAATTGCATTTATTTACTCAGATCTTCTATCAGATCTATTTTTGTAGATATTTTGCCTATAAATACAGCCCTAAACAATGTAATAAGGGTTGGTTGGTTGGTTGTATCTCTAATTCTAGATTTGTGTTGTAAATGTTAAGAGTTTCTGTAATCAAAGATTGCTGGAATGTTTGCATCTGAACTGGCTGGTTGTGCTTTTTATTAGAAAATTATATATTACGGAGCAATGGAACACATGAAATAATGCAGAAATATAAACACAGAAAACACACAAAACAAGAGAGACACAGATATACGTGGTTCACCCAGTTTGGGCTACGTCCACCCCGAACAGCCAGTCCTTCCTTTCTATTATCCACAAAATGAAGAGACACAACCTACAGCAAATCCGCTGTAATATCCTCTGTCTTCTCTCACAGTCTCACCTCTCTGTTTCTCGCTCAACTGAATACACATCCATCTCAACCTCAAATACAATGCCCTCATACAAAGAGAGGGGTTGCCTTCTAGGGAAAAAAACCCTAAACTAAACATAAGTTCTACCGCCAGATCATCCGCCTAATGAACGGCCCAGATTGACTAGAAATTACTATACTTTTACAAGGAAATTTTACAGCTGTTTTTAGCTTCGGGGGTGCTGCCCCCGAAACCCCCCGCCAGGGGGGGGCTCCCAAAGGTCACAGCCGCTCCCCCTGGACCCCCCCTGCAGCGAATATTTTACGGGCGGCGTTGCCGCCCCCATTCCAAACTGGGGTCCAATGTGGCGGTACTTTTGAATATAGAAGATAATCAGGCTCCACACCCAACACTTTTAATGGCTAAAGAGCTTGGTATGGAATTCTCGTGCTTGCTCACGGTTCAATAAGTCTTTCCTCCCTCTGTTTATCAGTTTATATGTACCTGTGTCATCTATATATCATAATCTAAGTTGCAGGAAGAAGGACTAGATTAGAACTGGTTTTCATGCCCTCTGTGCTCAATTCTTGTAACTTCTCTATGTTTTCCTCTAAATCAGTGATGAATATGCATTCTTAACTGAACATGTTTAAGCTATTTCCTTCACATATGAATGCTGTCTAGGAATTCTTCATTGCCCTATTCAGCCTTCATCCACTTTCCCTCTTTGGCCGGATGAGAGAATTCTTAACTGCCTCTCATCCCCTGACCTCCATTTCATCTTTTTTCCAGCATAAATCATTGTGCCATGTGTAGCTATCCTGCTCCATATTCCCCTCTTCTACCAAATAAAGCACATACATCAGTTCCCATTCATGGAATCCATGCCTAATGGTTTGAACTTCTTACACTTTGCATGCCAACTCTGCCTGAATAGATCAACCATCCCACCAAACTCAAACAAAACCTATGTACATCATATCTAGCCTAAAATCGTCCCTTAAACAAAGCTAAATCCCACAGAGAGAGTCCTCTCTGACTGCTGGTAGGCTAGGACCTGCAGTCCAAAGCTTGGTTTGTGGTTACCTCGACCGTATTCCCTTAGGAATCAAAGGGAACAGCCTGAGTGATAACAGTTGGGTTCCATATGACCCTCATAGATTTATCTGTGATAGAAGAATGAAGAATAGGCCGTCACCATATATACACCATAGAATCCAAGAGATTGAATAGTTTGCCAACATGTATGAATGGAGGGAAGGGACCTTAGTAGAAACTGATAGTGAGCAAGTCAACATAGAAAATGTAATGAAATATCTTGAAAAGACTCTTGACCTATACTCTTTTGGATAGGTGCAATTTGAAACTTCTCAGAAGTCAGCATCATGGATAAGTGCCTCAACAGCTGGGGACTCTCAAAGGCACTCACAACAGATCGATATACCACTCAAAGGGACTTCCAAAGGCAAAGAAATAGAGATAAGCACTCAGGCTACATAACAGTCAATAATGTCTAATCAGCCTGAAACTTCTAAGGAATAGGCCCACATACACACTCCTCCAACTCAAGTCAATGTGGGAGAACCCCCAATCTTGCAAACTCCTCTGAATGAGGAAAAGAACAAAAAGAGAGACAGGGAAGTAGATACCCCTACCAGTGGACCCTCAGAACAGTGTGGCACTAAGAGGAAAAGGCTAAATCCTCTTTCAGAAAATGAATTTTTTGAAGAAACTACTGATAGTCAAAGAAAAGAAGGTGTAGATAGTCATCAAACTTTCCCAATAGGTGGGTGTTAGGCCCCTATACTACTAGTGTAACCCCTTATTGTTATTAGTACAACCCACTTATTACTTGATGTATCCACGTAGTGCCCATATTGTTACTATTGTGCCCCATAAAATCCCACTATTGTTATTATTGTGCCCTTACATTATTATTGTTATGTCGGCTTTGACTATGTTATGGCCCGTTATATATAGAAAGGAGGTCTTTTCATTTGTATCATCGAAGAATTGTTCATTTGTGTAATGTAAAGGAGGTTGCCCCCTCGAAGAGGCTGAATTATAAGGTGTTGATCTCTCTTTTCTATCTTTTCTTGAGCTGGTTTCATAACATTTGGTATCAGTGCTTTGGATTCTAGGGTTTCACTGCTCCAAATAGGTCATCATGGCATTTTCGCTATAACTTTTTTTTTTTCTGTGATGTTTCAGATGCTAAAACAAAAACCCATTTGAGAAGAAATCACACTGAACCTTGGATCTGAATTTCAGATCTTTTCACACTATATTTGCAGAGATATGATCTAAGGAAGTTGGTCTTTTTGCAGACTCCTGAATTACATTCCAAATAGGTGACCTGGGGAAAATCGTCATAACTTTCTCTCTGAGCATCAGATTGCAATTTTGTAAGAAGGTAAATAAAGAGGACAGATGGTAGTTTCTCGTAGATAGTTTTTAGAGCCAAAGGTCGAAATAGTGACTCGTGGCACATCGTACAAGTTCACTCTATGGAACTAGTCTATAATCAAGTCATTGTGGGAGATTTTGCATAACTCTGTCTTCGAGAATCCAATTTGGATCAGAATGGTGGCATTGGAAAGAGGACATAGAGGGCTACTGTAGATCGTAATTTTAGAACTTAAAGATCCGAAAGTACAGAGTTACAGTCATTTCAAGATCGAGCTCCTAAAATCAAGAAAAAACAAGATGAGGAAGTTTGATGGCAAGGATCCGGTAAATTGGGTACTTTAGATGGAGCAATATTTTGATCTACATGGTGTACCACTGTTACAAAAGGTATGTATTGCATCTTCATATTTAGAACCAGATCAATTTTTATGGTATGAAGGGCTTTGTTCTCGTAAACAACTTGTTACATGGTCAATTTTCACAGAGGAAATGATAGCACATTATGAGGATACAAAGAGCAACACCTTCTTTAGAGCAACACCACAACAATTGGATAGACTAAAAGGGCTTTGTGACATATTGGAAAGCAAAATGATAGAAACCAGGAAGCATACCTCTCACAACTATAAATATGGAAGTGTTGTTTCTCCTAGCCTTTCACAACCTACAAGGGTTACACTACAACAATTGGAAGAAAAAAGAGAAAAAGGGCTTTGTTACAATTGTGATAGAAAATGCACTAAAGGTCATAAGTGCGTCGAGAAGAAATTGTTTTACATAGAATATTAAGAGGAGGAAGAAAAGGATCAAAAAACATCAAAAGAAAATGATATACGCCAGGACCCCACCCCAGAGAAAGAAGAAATGAATCAGACCATATTTTGTAAAGCATTGGCAAGAATTACCACTCCTCAAACTCTCAAGATAGAAGGACATATCAAGAAGAAAAAGGTCAAGAAGTGAAAGATCACATCAAGAAAGAAGAAATGAATCCAACCATATCTTGTAATTCATTGGTCGAAATTACCACTCCTCAAACTATCAAGATAGAAGGACATATCAAGAAGAAAAATGTTCAAGAAGTAAAAGATCACATCGAGCGTCAAGAAATGAATATGACCATATCTTGTAAAAGATTGGAAGAAATTACCACTACCCAAACTCTAGAGATAGAAGGACATATCAAGAAGAAAAAGGTTCAAGAAATGAAACATCACATCAAGCATCAACAACAAGTTCTCCAACTTTTAAAGGATAACGCCACTTCGGTGCAAAATCAAACAAAACAACAAGTAGATCAACATCGTAGTGAAAAATGTTTTGATGTAGGTGATTGGCAAGCTATTTATGAGAAGGAAATGTTAGCAATACTACATGCACTTAAAAAATGGCGACCTTATCGAACGGGAAGACTCTTCAAGGATGAGGATGTGGAAGCATTGTTTTGTGCTATTTCTATTATTCAACTAGATTGGATAAACGAAGCAAGGGATGAATGGAAGAAGGACGAAGAA
>APFE030395314.1:75073-133060 GCA_000404065.3 Pinus taeda
TATTTATTTTGTATTATTTATTATTTATTATTTATTATTATATTATTATTTTTATTATTTAATATTTATTATTAAAGGGAGGGATATTACAGCAAGAGACTACACGTTGAAGTAGTCTCAGTGAGAGATGACTTATAAAAGTTTGATAAAGAGTTGTATCAATATCATCAGCTTGAGGGGAGCACAAAAGCATTGGATGAGATGATTGTTAAGTAGAGATCCTTGCTCATCAAGGTTGGTTTGGGTTTCAAAGAAGAAACTAGCTCCAATAAGGCAAAGGATGAAGGATCAACTTCCCATGTAAAGGGAGTTTGAGGTTCTAACAACAACAAATGAAAAGAGGTTTTTGGATAGCAACAACAACAATGAAAGCATCATCAATGAAATAAGAAAAGGCAACATCAAAAGGATAAGAAGTAGCAACAGGGAAAGCAACATAAGAGAGCTAGGTAGTTGAAAGAAATAGTGCAATGCAATAATGCAAACTGTCATGGAA
Source organism: Pinus taeda (assembly GCA_000404065.3). Lineage (NCBI taxonomy): Eukaryota > Viridiplantae > Streptophyta > Pinopsida > Pinales > Pinaceae > Pinus > Pinus taeda. The sequence continues at coordinate 75,570 of APFE030395314.1, forward strand.
GGCACATGAAGAACCAGTAAAGGTCCTTCCTCCTTAAAGACAAAGCCTTCAAAGAAAAGGTAACCTTTGTCATCAAAAGCCTTTTTATGGGTATTGTTTTTCTTATAATAACTTTAGACATAAAGCCATAGACTATAGATGGCGTGCAAGAAAACAAGATGTGTTGGGTAGCAGCAACCCAAGGATGAATAAAGAGTCTAGGAGAAGGCATGTTCCTCGTGATAGGAGTTTTGAAAAAATGTTAAGTACCTATAATACTAGTGTATCCCCCTTATTACTATTTTTTACCCATGTAGCCCCCATATTTTTATTATTATGCCCCATAGAAGCCCACTATTGTTATTATTGTGCCCTTACATTATTATTGTTATGTAGGCTCTGATTATATTGTGACCCCTTAGACTCCTATATATACAAAGGAGGTATTTTCATTTGTATAATCCAAGAATTGTTCATTTATGTAATGTAAAGAAGGTTTCCCCCTCAAAAAGGATAATTTGAAGTCATTTATCTATCTATTTGTGAGCTGGTTACATAACATTTGGTATCAGAGCTTTGGATTCTAGGGTTTCACTACTTCAAATAGATCATCATGGAATTTTTAGTTGTTGATTGAGGTTGGGTTGACCCATGTTCATTTCTTTTTCTAAGCACCAACAAATCCCTCAATCACTGACCCTTTCATCAACTCCCTGCAAGCAAGTCGCAGTCTCACTCAAAGTGACTATGGGAGGTTGCAAAACTAGGTTTATGTAGCCTAAGGGATGCTGTGCTATGGCACTTCAGTATTTATTTATGATTTAATTCTTATAAATGAATTCGCATCAAAATTTAGATTATTTCACATAATTATATTCATCACTTAACTTGTCATAAACATTCATAAACCATGTAGTACTGAAATAAAGTGCAGATAATAAGCAAATAAATACTTGAGACACAGATTTTACCATGGTTCATCCCAATGTGGGACTACGTCCACAAGAAATTTTGCTTATAATATGGAATTTGGTACAACAAATAGTTCTTCCCTGCACACACAACTATAGGGTGTTTGTGCACACAGCTGCAGACCGAGGCCTCCTGGCACACAACTGTGGAGCCTTGCCCTTCCTCCAAAGTACAGAGAAAAAAATATCACATAAACATAGATCTAGATCAATTTGATAGTTTCCTTCCTTCTTTATTCATCCCTATATATATTATTACATGAGGGATTACATCACTACATAACCATGGGCCCAATACCGTGGCTTCCAAAATACAAGGAACTATGGCCCAAAACCAACAACCTTTACAATATTTTAATGCTTTTACAAAAAGGAAGGAGCTTTGCCACAAAGCCCCAATGTTGTGTGGTGAACTTTTTGCACGGTCTTTGATGTGCTCTGCTACTCTGCTGCACGGTTTACTTCCTACTCCATGACATACTTTCTACTGTGCACTTTCTCAACACTTGGATTCTTACCCAAAATTTGCCCAAAATCTGGCCAATTTGGGTTGCGCCCAATAGGCCCCCAAACACTCACATGTGAATTGTCCTAAGTCACTCAGTTGCTTTTCCTCTGATCTTTTCTGTAATGTTGTTGTAGGCCTTATTGAATTATTGGAGCACTTCTATCATCTGTTTATCTTCACTGCATGCTTCCTCCAACAATGCTTTTGTTACATTTTCAACAACCTTCTTTGTCAGTTCTTCCTCCTTTTGTTGAAGTTGCTGAAGCTTCTCATTTACTTCCTGTGATAGCTACACTGCCTCATCCATCCATGGTAGATTTCTTTCCAACAAACACTATTCTTCCCTCTTCAGCTCTTCGATCCTCTTCTTCAGCACCTTCGCTTGATTAAGATTTGTGGGCTTCTGTGATATAGGCAATGTATTCGCTATTGCTCGATTTTACTCTAACTGTTGTTTCTTTTGCTGCATCTCCTCCTGCAGTTTCTAAACATTTGGATCTTCCTGTAGTGAAGTCAAAATTTGCATGCTCTCATCCAATAGTTTATTATAGTCTACCAATATTGTGGAGATGATAACCATGACTAACTTTAGGTAAAACTCCCTTTGTTCTGTTACATCCTGTGGTGTCGCTAGCTATGGCTTCAATTGCAACTCATTGATTTTTAGCTCATACTCAAACTGAACACAACAACTTTAAAATCCTTCTTCTCCTTGATGGAAAGGTCGAGCTTCATGATGTTTTGTTCTATGGATTCCTCCTCATGGACCTCCATGTCCCACACTTCTCTGCAAGTGGCTTCAACCACTTCTTTTAACCTATGTTGTTGTGTCTCTACCTTTTCTTTGTCCTTAATGGTCTGGTCCAACTTCTTATTCAGCAAAGCACGCTCTTGTTCTGTTAGAGAATTATATATTACAAAGCAATGAAACACATAAAATATATTGCAAAAACATAAACATAGAAAACACATAAAAAACATAAAACAAAAGAGACACAGATATACATGGTTCACCCAATTTGGGCTACGTCCAAGGAGAAACAACCAGTCCTTCCTTTTATATTATCTAGCAAACAAAAGAGATATAACCTACAACAGATCCATTGTAATTCCCTCTCTACTCTCACACAATCTCCTCTCTCTTTCTCACTCAGAATACAGATCTACATAGACGCAATACAATTCCCTCATTTATAGAGAGGGGTTGCCTTCTAGAGCAAAAAACCTAAATTAAAAATAACTTCTACCATTAGATCTCCGCCTAATGAATGGCCTAGATTGACTACGAAATTAAAACATTTTACAAGGCAATTTTACATCTATTTTTAGATTCGAGGGCGCCGCCCCCGATACCCTGCCAAGGTGAGGGGGGCTCCCAAAGATTGCAGCCACCCCCCCTGGACCCCCCTTGCAGCATACATTTTACGGGAAGCGTTGCTGCCACATTATGAACTAGGGTCCAATGTGGTGATACCTCTAAATAAAGAAGATAATCAGGCTCCACAACCAACAATCTCCCACTTGGAGACTGATTATAACAACTTCACTGCTGCTTCATTTGCTAAACAATGACTCCACTTTGGACCTGGCTATTTATCATGTTATTCATCATACTTAAAGACCAATTGAATCTGAGCAGACTCTCAGTTTCTCCCTGTTACAACTTTTGTTAACATATCTACAAGATTCTGGCTAGTGTGTATCTTTTCTAGCTTCAACTATCCATCTTCCAATGCTGATCGTATGAAATGGTACTTGACCTGTATATGTTTAGTCTTGGAATGAAATGCAAAGTTCTTTGCAAGATGTATGGCACTCTGGCTGTCATTGTATAATTTGCCCAACTCCTGCTTCTTAACCATTCATCCAAAAACCTTTGTAACCAAATAATTTCTTTACTAGCCTCTGTAGCAACAACATACTCTGCTTTCGTTGTTGAGAGTGCAACAACACTGCAGTTTTGAGATCCAATTGACAGCTATTCCACCTACAGTAAACACATACCCCATGGTGCTCCTCTTATTATCGCTATCACCTGCCATATCTGCATCAACATATCCCTGTAGAGAAATTTTTGAGCCACCAAAGCATAATGCTTGATTTGTGGTATCTCTCAAATACCTAAGAATCCACTTCACTACCATCCAATGTTATTTTCCTGGATTGCTCATGTACTTGCTTACAACTCCCACTGCATGTGCAATATCAGGCATTGTGCAGACCATTGCATACATTAAGCTTCCAAATGTCGACGCATATGGAACTTTAGACATATAAGCCATTTCTTCCCAAGTCTTGGGACACACCTCCTTACTTAGTTTGAAATGGCTAGCCAAAGGTATACTAACTGGTTTTGCATTCTGCATATTAAATATTTTCAATACCTTTTCCATGTAGTCACTCTGAGGAAATGTTAATTTTCGATTCTTCTTGTCTCTAGTTATTCTCATACCAAGGATTTGTTTTGTAGCACCCAAATCCTTCATTGCAAATGAGTTCACCAATTTTCTTTTGAGCACATTTATTTCCTGCATGTTTAGAACCTGCAATAAGCATGTCATTCAATACAATACAAATAATATAGCTGTCATCATTTTTCCTTTTGAGATAAACACAATTGATCAGAGTGACATCTAGTATAACCTTGTTCAGACATAAACCTGTCAAATTTTAGATACCACTACCTTGGAGCCTATTTTAAGCCATACAAGCTCTTCTTCAACCTACACACTAGCTTCTCCTTCCCTTTTACCTCATATCCTTATGGCTGCTACATATATATCTCTTCCTCCAAATCCCCATGGAGAAAGGCTGTATTTACATCTAACTGCTCAAGATGAAAATCTTCAGCTGCTACTAGACTTAAAATAATTCTGGTTGAAGTCATTTTAACAATAGGAGAAAATATCTCATCAAAGTCTATACCATTTTTTTGTGCAAACCCCTTGAACACAAGTCTAGCTTTATACCTTTTTCTACCTCCATGTTCTTCCTTCAACCTATAACCCATTTATTTTGCAATGTTGTTTTACCTGCAGGCAACCTAACTGAGTCCTAAGTCTGGTTATGTGTTAAGGAGTCCATCTCTTCTTTCATGGCTTGCTCCCACTTCTTCCTAGTTTCTACCTGCACTACTTCTTCATAACACTCTGGTTCACCAGAATCAGCCAACAATACTTAATATAATGAAGGAGAGTATCATTCAGGGGGTCTACTTATCTTGGTAGATCTTCTAACACCACTTTCAGGTGTTTGAAGTGCTTGTTGCTGTTGTGGTTGTTGTTGTTGTTCTGGATGTTGATCATTATGATTTTCAGACACCTTCACTTTTTTTGTGACCTCATCAAGCACCATGTATTCTCTGTTTTCTTTTTTCTTGTTTCTTTTCCTGCATCTAATCCTTATATAGAACCTTTTCATTGAATATGATACCTCTGCTCCTAATGGTTTTGTGTTTTTCATAATCATAAAAGTGATAACCAAAATCGTTAACACCATATCCAATAAAGGTACATTTCTTTGATTTTGCCTCAAGCTCGTTCTATTTTCTTTATTAATGTGGACAAAGGCTTCACAACCAAAAGTCTTTAAAAATGAGTAGTTTACCTTTTTACCCGTCCATGCCTCCTCTGGAATACCACGATCCAAGGAACTTGAATGCCCTCTATTTATTAGATAAACAACAATATCTACAACATCTGCCCAAAATTGTAAAGCAATCCTGCATGCAATCTCATGCACCTTGCATGCTCCATGATTGTCCTGTTCATCCTTTCTGACACACCATTTTCTTGTGGTGTACTTGGAACTATCTTCTCTTTGTGAATTCCATTCTCTGAACAATACCTATCAAACTCTTTGCTGCAATATTCATCTCCATTGTCTGATCTGAGACACTTCAACCTTTTTCCTATCTTATTTTCAACCAAAGATTTCCATTTCTTGAAAGTATCAAATAAGTTAGATTTATTTTGAATCTAATAAACCCAGGTTTTTCTGGTTACCTCATCAATAAAAGTAACATAATAATGAGATCAACCAAGAGATGATACCTGAGTAGGTCCCCATTGTTATATGGAATTTGCATCTACAGATAAACACATTTTCCCTAGGTGGGCAGCTACACCTAGAACAATAGAGAGAAAGTAGTTTAACCTTTTCTTATTGAATATAGATGAGATGGAGGAACTTGTAGTCTTTTGCTTCCTTGATCTCTTTTGAATTCCTCCCATCGCTCCCACTTGAACTAAATCCACTCAAAAGGTACCTGCACCAAAAGAAACAGAAACAAGAAATGATCAAATACATGTTCTATCTACTATAAAACAATGGAATCAGAGTCTTTGAAACACATAATAATCAAAGATATGAGCAATCATATGAGAAAAGGAATAAGCTATTTACTAATGTAGATGGAAGAGTATCACCCAATACAGTTCGATCCTGTGCTACTCCTCCAGCTTCAGTCCAACCCTCGCCACATCAAAAGCACACTACTCCAACAACATAACATTTTTTAACATAAACTCAATTCCACAAACCAACGTAATTTCCTTACAATCTTCAAATTTTAGCCCATTGATCACTATGATGAGTGCTTAATTTATAGGAAATGGAGGTGGTTTTGTAAAAAATGAGGGTATTGAATGGCCTTCCAAACTTGGAGTTAGTTTCCGTGGAGCAAGGGATGAGAGGATAGGAGGTTAATGGATCCTTAGCTTATCCAATTTTGAGCTCATAGGTGGAGATAAGAGATGGGATCCTTCTAGAATCATCTAGAATCAAGGAATATTCCCAAAACCCTATGCAAATTTCTCTCAATCTCGCCCAGAATAGGTTAAAGAGGGCTTAAGTGCATTGTAGTGCAGGCCATAGTGGGCCTGCCTACTCTACAATGTACTGTCTTAAGGCTTAAGCTGCGCTAGTGTCCCAAGGAGGCATTTCAGGAAGGCTTCAGGCTAGGAAAATTTCATAGAAGGAAGCATTCAATGAGTTGACTTGTCTAGGGAATGTAACAACTAAATTAGGGTTTGATGAGCCTTAGAAGTACTGATTTGAATTTTGGGAGTGATGTGCCCAAATAGACCTGTAACAGTTGTCCCCTAAAGCATGAAGCCAAAAATGATAATGTCGAGTGATATGCTTTACGATATGACGAAGAGGAACTAAATCAGATGGTGACCTGCATTGATTACAATACATAATATCATGATATTTTGGATTTTTTCATGAATTACTGAGGGAAGGCATACCCATACTCAACATATAAACTTCTCATTACATGTACATAGATAGTCGTCTACAAATAAAGACCCATGATGTGATGACCATCAGTGTAAAGCCATCATACATATGATTTAGTATTCTCTTGAAATCACAGCCCAAACTAGATCCAAGGTCTTCTATCTCATCCAATCGTTCGCTCAAGTACGAGTCTAACCATGTGAATATGTGATCTGAAGTCGAACATGGGAAGACGCTATTTGATTACCAGCCAATGATGTAAGCCATTAACAGACGTGAGAGAGGTCACCGATCATGATAATGATAATGATTCTCTAGGTATTGTAGTAAATTCTGCATGGTGTGAATAGATGTTTTGATGTTGAACACCATACAAAGTCTTTTGGTCAAAGCCCAGTGATGTCAACCTATCGTTGGAAGTGAGAAACCTGCCATTGATGTATGCAAGCCTCAAGGTACTAGAAAGGTGTTTCTAAGTCAACTTCTTGGATAATGTGCTGATGTCAACAATAAGCGACTCATCGTAGGAGGGCCTTCATGTATCCCACATCAACGACATGAAACAAGTGTAATGATTTTGGAGATAGATTGTGATTGATGACACAAGGTTCAGGAATGGCAGTCATGAAAATGAAGGTTTATGAGTATTGCAAAGGATGAGGTTTTACTGAGTGACTTCTCTTGAACATGTCGGCGATACTGAATGAATTGGCAGCATTGACCCAAAACCAAAGTGATGGATGGTGTGATAGACCATAGGTATGATAACCATCAAGCATATAACCCAACCCAAATAGTCACAACGATGAAGTAAAAGTGTCATGTTTAAGAGCGACTTGCTACCATAAAGTGATTTATCCCTTTTCCCATTTTCTCGAGTTATTGTTGACCAATACCTCTTTATTTTTTAACAAGCTTGAGGAGGATAACATATGCTTGTAGTATAATTCCACCCTTCAGGTGAATCCATTGCTATGTGATGTTTTATCAAGTCTAGTGAAGGTGAAACTCAGTCTTATCATGATGGACAAGTTTGTCACTATTTGATGTTTTAACGCGTTTAACGACAATGAGAACTCAGTCCTTTTCACGTTTAGAGAGTTTGAAAAGGGACAAAAAGAAAAATCCACAAGTTCTTTTTCGAGAGTTTTTCTCTCATGTTCGAAAAAGAGTAAAATAATACAAGAGAGAACCTATTGACCATTTTCGATCAACGTATTCCTTTTTCATAAATAATCTATCTCAGTCTAGAAAAGGATTAAACTTATACTGAGTAGGTGTCGTTTCCAATCTGTTTACGAGTTGAAAAGGACAAGCTCTTGGCAATCTTTTCATGTTTCAAGAGTCTGAAAAGAGATTAAAGGGGACTCCACTTAGAGGAATGAGCGGTGTCTAGGATAGCAATTGGTTCTGGTGATGTTGGAACTTCTCAAAACATTTTAATTTATGTGAAGAGGCTGGCTAATAAGACCACTCACTACAATTGTTCCTCAAAAAGGGTAAAACAACCAAGTGAAAGTGTATGATCGTCCAATCAGATAGTGACAATGGAAGGAGAAAAACCAAGGCTCATCTGACGGAAGAGTTTGAGAGAATGGAAATCACGAGGGTTAAAATGGAGACGAGTTCATTTTTACACAAGCTTGAATCATAGGGAACCATGCTTGGATTCAGTTTCATGTTTACACAAGCTTGAAATGAAAAACTATGCTCAGATTCAATTTCATGTTTACACAAGCTTGAAATGAAAAACTATGCTTGGATTCATTTACATGCCACCAGCAAGATGACTTGATTCTAAGTGCATGCCCCCCAAGCTTCATTACATTCACCTAAGTAGACTACTCATGGCTATCAGGTGGATGGAATGAAGGTTCATTTATGAGATCAAGTGAAAGACTCGATTGGGATTTTACGAGACCTAATCAAAGACTCGAATTGGAACTTTGCTCTAGGGGACCTTGTTTCATTTTTTAATGAGCTTGACACAAGACAAGGAATTCTGCTCAGATTCCTTGTTTCATTTTTTAACGAGCTTGACGCAAGACAAGGAACTATGCTCTGGGACCTATTTCATTTTTTTAATGAGGTTGAAACAGTAAAAGAACTATCCTCATATTCCTTGTTTCATTTTTTAATGATCTTGACATAAGACAAGGAACTATGCTCATGCCCTTTATTTCATTTTTTAACGAGGTTGACATAAGACTAGGAACTATCCTCATTTTCCTTGATCACGAGCCATAAGAGGTCATGACTTCCAATAGGTTCTCATCATATGGGAGAACAATTCTATGGAAGGGATACGTAGCAAGGAATCCATTAGAGAGATCTGGTTCCAATGCCCCTAGTACATAATGCACAACATCATGGAACTGATCGTCAGTTGATGTAGGCATGGAATGGGTTGCCACATAATTGACCCATGGAGGGGAAGATACCATTGGGACAAAATGACTATTTAGGGAAGATGGTTGACTGGAAGCCATATTTTGGCTAGGAAATGAAAGCTTGTTAACGATGACAATTCTTCCTTCATGTGGGAAACACATCACTCGAAAGAGTGTTGAAACAATAGCTCCGATGTCATATACATAGTCACACCCAAGAAGTAAATTGTAATCTAAAGGGCCTGGGACTACCATCACATTGATATAAACATTTTTTCCTCCCAAAGTAATAGGGAACTGAGGAAGGATCCCTAATGGTTGACTGGTTCCTCTATTAAAAGCCAATAGATTATGGGTAATAGGCACAAGTGGGTGCGAACTGAGCACCTGCCAAGCATTGGAGGAAAGGATACTCACATATGCACCTTCATCTATAATAGTGCCGATAAAATCATATTATAAACCTGTACTATGATATCGAAAGGCACATAAGAAGGAAGACGACATCCTGCCAGTCAATTCCAATCAAAGGAAGTGACTAGACTACTTGGAGGGGGTACTGTAAGAATAGGAGAATTACCCCCTTGAGTTATGAGAATGGGGGGATTTTCCTCCTGTCTTGATGGAATAGGAGGGTTTCCTTCAAGCTCATTGGAATCTAAAGAAACAAAAAGAACCTGCATGGTATCATACTCACTCTCTATGGGAAAGGTACGATTAACTATAGGTGAAATCAGGTCAACTGTTTCCTCGACTTATGATTGGTCAGGTATAGAATCATGGGATTCACATTCAGAGAGAGTGGGTTTGACCGAGGGTTGATTTGGATTAGTCAATTCATCAATTAGTGAAGGATTAAGGGAGAGTCTCCTATAACCATATGGAATTCGCTATGGAGAAGAAAGACGATTATCCAACACTTTTTTGGCTTCATCCAGATAGGGAAAAAGGTGAATGGGGTGATTCTCTCCACATAACCTACAAGGGAACTTAACTTTACCCTTCTTTCCATGAACTTTACTACCACTAGTTGATGTTATGTCACCAGCATGATCTCCAGAAGTTGATGACACAAGATGATGCTGATGAGCCCCATAAATGGGTAATTATATGGGCTAATTTTGCCTCCTAACATAGTTAAATCAACCATTATCTTAGCTTATTTCATGTTTTTTGATTATATTTATGCTTATGGAGTGAGTTGGGTTAGTTATGATGCCATGAGGTCTAATATGTGTTTAATGCAGATTTTTGTTGAATTTTGAAGACAAAGTCAAAGAGTCAATGGACAATTGGCAACAATAATTCGAAGTGGACAAAGGAGAGGATTTATAGGAGGGAATCCCCCTCATTTATTACTCCCCACTTCGAATTCTCCTTCATGCAGCTTGGAGTACAAACAACCAAATCAATGCACTAGGAGGATGCTGAGCAAGTTGAGGATAACTTATGTTTATCTCGAGTTTTGGGAGCCAATCTTTCTTGATTTTAAGGAAACTATTGGGAGCTTCAATTGTATAATTAGAGAGGCCTATGGCCTCACTAGGGTCAAATTTGTGTTGAATTTTTGTTGCAGTTTTGCTTTGCTCAACTTCAAGCTTACTTTTGGTGATAGTTTCATGTAATCCTATTACTATTTTGATAATAAAGATTAGATTCTTCTTGAGCTAGCACTGAGTTACCTCAGAGGGCTGAAGCTCTTGGGTTAGGGCCCAATCCAAGTAGCCAATCTCCTCTTGTTTATATTTATATGCTTTGTTTCAGTTTATGGATTAGTTGTTGTTAGATGAATTTCTTTCTTGGTTAAGAATAGGTTGCTTTTGGTGATTTAGAAGTTTGTTTCCATTTGTGTTTTCTATAGCAAGGTAAATAGTGATAGAAAGAAGATACAAAAGGCTAACAATAGTGCCTTGGCCTCCTTTCCTCCCTTTGGGACCATGAACTGAGGCCAAGACCTTCTTGTTGCCACAAAAACACAGATTTTCCTTCTCCATAGGATTTCTAGTGTTGCAATTTGTTAGAAGGTTAATTCTTTGCTTTAGATCTCTTTCACCAAGCTCATTTCTATATTTACAATAAGTATTCTTCCATGCTTTCTCTCATTATAGCATTTTTCAGCATTTCTTTCCATAGCTCATAATGTAGATTAGCTTGATGCAAAATTCTATTTTTTTGATGTACTTAATTTCCTTGCTTGCTTGATTTCCTTGTTTAACTATCAGTTCTTTTGTAGCAGATTTCTTCTCATAGTAGGTTAGCCTATCAGCCATCACATTCTCTCCCTAATCTATGCCCTACAGGTTTCCCAAAGTTCACCTCAAATCCGCCTTAGTTTTCTGCGTTTTTCCATAGGATTTCTTCCTCTCTCCCGACCATCTTTTCCTCTCCTAGTCATCCTTGGTGAACCCTAGGCACCCAAACACATCATCCCAGCATTCATCTACCCTTTCCACCCACTCTTACACCTTCAAAACCTTCAAATATGCTCTCGACAGCCTCCTGTAGACCTCCTATAGACCTCCTGTAGATACCCTGTGTCCTCCTGTAGATTTTCTTGTAAGCTTTCTTTTGAAGGCTGAGTGTGGGAAAAGCCTCTAGAGGGCCACCGAGACCTCCTAGGACCCATCTACACCATCCTACACCCCACCAAACCCCAAAGTTTCCCTTCAACACCACCTATTCGCTTCCACCTTCATAAACAATAAAATACATGCATGTCAATTTCACATAAAAATACATAAAAATCCAAAAAGATGTGTTTTTCTCATTTACTTCTAGAAATAGCTTGAGTAGATGTTGTTTACTTCCTTGAGTAGGTAATGGCATTCATTTCATGGTTTTCATAGTGCTTTCTGCAACAATAGGATTAGTTGGTTAAGTAGGGTTTGCTAGGTTTACTTTACATTTCAGTCTTTTTCCTTTTTGCAATTAGAGTAGCCTCTGTAGAGTAAGATTTCCTTTCTTTCATCACACATAAAGCTTCTTCTAGAATCCATATAAGTTGGCTTGAGCTCCTAGTGATCTTGCGCCAGCTGACCAAGTGACAGCCTGCAGTAAGAACTAGTACTTGTGTATATAACACCATCACTTCCAAGTTTGTTACGAACTACTGGGTTGATAAGAGTAAAGTAGGCAGCCCAAGAGTTGCAGCATTATTGCTGCAATATTGGTGCTCACCACTTTTTGGCGCCGTTGCCAGGGAAGCGTCAGAGTATTTTGTAATTACTGCTTTCTTCTATTTTCTATTGCAACATTCTGTTAAGTAGTTTATTTCATCAAATGTAGAACAGTTGTTTCTTTCAGTTTCTGCATTTCCTAGCTTTCCTTTTCAATTCTGCAAATTTCATTTCAGCAAAAGTAGAATAGTTGTTTCTTTCAATTTGTGCATTCCCTTGCTTTCCTTTTCAATTATGCAAATTTCAATTCAGCAAAGTTCATTTCAGTTAGTTGCAATTTGTATTGTTCAATCCATTTTAGTTTTGCAAGTACAATCAGTGAAAAAAACACAATAAAAAACCAAAAATATTTCCTTTCATGCCTCGTAGGAATAGAGATAATTCAGGAAAATTCTTGCCCAACACCCCCACTACATCACACAACCAACCTTCTCTCTTCATTAGTGGCAGTGATCAAGAGGAACCTTTAGGTGAACAACCATATATATTTGAAGAACCTATAGGGGAAGAAGAATAAGAAAACATCCCTCCCGAGCCAATGGCTGAAAACAAAAATGCAAGGGGAAATGGAGAAAGAAAAGAAGGTACCTTTCCCATCTGGGAGACCAATGGGGACACCAAAATGAAGAATATAAGTCCGTCAGCCCTACCACACTTCCATGGTTTGACTACAAAAGATCCTTACATCTTCTTGTTTGAGTTTGCTGTCATCTGTCGAACCTATGACGATGCAGAAGATGAGCAAAAGTTGAAACTATTCCCTTATACTCTCAAGGATGCAGCATTGCGCTAGTTCATGGGGTTACCTGGAAATAACATTACAACTTGGGCTCAGATGCAGCAGGCCTTTAATAACAAATATAGAGACTACTGTAGGTCAAAAGATACCAAGGAAATGAAGAGAGGTTCCAACTTAGTTACAGAAGGGCCAGGTGCACACTTGACCTTGAATCTCTGAAGTTGGTTATGCTCAAGGGAATCCCAGAAGACCTTCTAGACACCCTCCATCTACTGGCCGGGGGAGTCATCTACTAACTATCTTATGAGGACATAAAGACTGTCTTTAGAAACAATTCTAGAGCAGCTAGAAAGAGAGGTAGGGGGAGTCAACCCATAGCCAGTACCTCCTCTTCCAATTCATCCATCAAAGGTGAACTGGGAAACTTGCTGGAAGACTTCAAAAGTGAGATGTTGCAGAATCTTGCCATGCATATGGATACCTTGCATATCAAAAGGAAATAAGAGGAAGCAGAGAGGGCTTTAGCCATATTTTGTCCTAGATGCATCAGGAGGCACCCTAGGAATAAATGTCCATTGAACTCTATAGAGGTTTGTTCAGTCTGTGAAGAATATCATTCTACATATAAGTGCCCTTCCTTGCTCGGACTTAAAGTTGTATACCAGGGGGCCGAAGGAGCCACTAAACCACTCTATTTCATGAACCAAAGGAGACCACATGGACCTAGACCATACTAGCAGGGGATGCAAGGGACATCTTAGGCATACTACAACCCCAACCAAGTCACTTCCATACCTTCTTGGGGACCCCCTTCTCATCCTTTCTGGTCCACGCCTCCTCCTTGGTCCTTTCCATCTCAATATAATGCCCAACTAGCCGCTCATTCATTTCAATCCTATGCTCAGCCACAACCTCAGTGGAATGCATATCATAAGGGGTGGAGGCCCTAGTATAACTCTCCTCCCACTCTTTTGCCTCCACCACCTGCTCAACCACAACCATTGCCTCCTGCTCCACCAAGGCAACCCCAAATTCCTAGCCAGTCGAACCCGAACCCGAACAACAGACATGCTCAACAAGTATATAGTGGGGAACCATCATGCCCAACGTATGCTGTGGAGATTCAGGAGATTAACCTGTGATCTGGGAATGTTCTCCCAAATAACCAGCCTCCGCCTAGGGAGGTTGAGGAAGATAAAGAGGAAAGTGAACCTAAAGCAATTCCACCCTTTCCTAATAGACTATCCGAGACAACACAACCTACCCCAGAAGAAACTAAAATTCTGGGAGAATTGAAACAGTTATGTGTGAAGATACCACTTCTCCAACCCATAAAAGATGTGCCTATTTACAATAGGTTGACCAAAGAGGAAGGCTTTAGGCATCCAGGAAGGCGCAAGAGAGATGCCCCAACCATCAATGTCATAGGACAACTATCCGAACTGATTTTGGGACAGGTAATCTGTCCAAAATATTTGGACCTTGGAAGCCCAATAGTTGATGTCCACATGAATGGTACCCTGATCCCACATACCTTGATTGATCTGGGAGCTACCATTAATGTGATGACAAAGGACACAATGCTAAAACTTAACCTTTAGGGCTCCTTGAGGAAGACCACGATAGTACTGTAGCTAGCAGACCACTCCACCGTGACCCCTGAAGGGATTGTGGAAGATGTGATGGTCTCCATTGATTCTTGGGAGTACCCTGCTGATTTCTTAGTTCTCCATCTGAAGGCAAATCTCACTAGGTATCCTCTCATTCTAGGAAGATCCTCATTGGCTATTGCCAATGCCTACATCAGCTGTCGAGCTAGGAACATGACCATCAAGAACGGGCATATGTCCAAATAGTTAATCCTATACCCTCCTGCCCAACCCTTGCTAGAACATGATCTACCTCTCTGGTTGGAGGAGGAGGATGAGGATGAAGTCTATTTTGCACCACTTTGTGCATTAGAAACTGCCATGGGAGGGAAACCGCAAGATGAGGATGATATCATTGAAAATGTAATTTAGAATCCACTCCCTAGTATCTTACCATTAGAGGACATAGTGAAAGAAACCCAAGACAACCCCTTAACTGATCTCTGTGTGGCTGACCCGACCTCTCTCCGTGTTAAGAATATAGAGTTCAGCCCAGGAAGAACCTTGAAAATCAATCCATCCCTATCCCCTTCCTAGGAGAAGGAACTATGCAGCTTATTGAGAAAACATATAGATTCCTTCACTTGGAGTTATAAGGAGATGAAGGGAGTGCACCCTTCATTATGTACTCATCATATATACATTAAGGAAGATTGCAAACCAGTCAAGCAACCTCAAAGGAGGATGCATCCAACACTTAAAGACATTGTTAAGGAAGAGTTGCAAAAATTACTTGATGCAAGATTCATCTACCCCATCTATGCCAGTGAATGGGTCTCTTTATACTTTATAAGCAAAAATTTGTTAAAGGCAGAGTTAAACTATATAGTGACTGAGAAGGAACTCCTAGCTGTTGTGCATTCTTTAAACAAATTCAGACATTATATCACAGGTTATCAGACCTTCATGCACAATTGATCATGCTGTAATTAGATATTTAATGAGCAAACCAGATGTAAATGCTCACATTATTAGATGGTTGCTTTTACTGTAGCAGTTTGATTTGACCATTATTGATAAGCCTATTAAAGAAAATGTCGTCGCTGACTTTTTGTCTAGAGTAAATTTGCTTGCAGGTGAAGAAGGAATGGTGGATGATCAAATGCCATATGAACACTTGTTTTATATCTTAGTACTCTCTCCATGATTTGCTGATATAGGAAACTACTTGGTTTCAACATAGTTCCCACCACACCTATCCTCAAAGGAGAAAAGCAAGATAGTGAGGAAAAGTGCCCCTTTCACTTGGATTGGGGGTAATCTCTTCAAACTTGGCCCAGATCAGATCTTGAGAAGATGTGTCAGGGAGGAGGAAGTTTTTTACATCCTCCTAACCTATCATGATAGGCCATGTGGAGGTCATTTTGCAGCAAAGAGAACTACCTTCAAAATCTTGCAAGCAGGCTACTATTGGCCCACTCTTCATCAAGATGTGAGGAGATACACCAACCAATGTGATCGGTGTCAAAGGATGGGGAGCCTACTCCAAAGGATGAGATGCCCATGCAATCTCAAGTGACCTTTGAACCATTTGAGAAGTGGAGCATGGAATTTGTGGGTCGTATTATCCCTCCAAAACAGAAGCAATACATAATTGTGTGCACCGATTACCTGACAAAGTGGGCAGAAACAAAAGCAATCAAAGCAACAACAGAAGAAAAATTCATAGAGTTTTTGAGAGAAAACATATTCTACAAGTTCGGGTATCCAAGAGAATTGGTGACAGATCAAGGTAGTCAGTTCACTTCCGATTTGATTGAAGACCTGCTCACACATCATAAAATCAAGCACAGGACTTCCACCCCTTACCATCCACAAGCCAATGGGTAGGTGGAAGTCACTAATAGAGCTTTGGAAGGAATTTTGACCAAGGTAGTGAGAAACAACAGAAAATATTAGGTGGGCAGATTAGTTGAGGCCACCTGGGCCTACAACACAACATGGAAAACCACCACAGGGTTCACACCCTATGAATTGGTCTATGGGAAGAAGGCTTTGCTGTTAATAAAATTTGAATTCAATACACTAAGGATAGTAGCTTAGCTGTACCTAGACCTCAGCCATAAACAAAAGGAAAGACTACTCCAACTCAATGGATTGGATGAACAAAGAATGCATGCCCTTCTCCACACAGAGGTAGTTCAGCTTTAGAGGAAGATATGGCATAACAAAATTATCAAGGAGAAGTAATTCCAAGAGGGAGATTGGGCACTGCTCTATGATTCAAGGTATAAAGACTTCAAAGGCAAGCTGAGGACAAGATGGCTGGGACCCTACACTGTGGAAAAATGCAATGACAATGGTTTAGTTCTGATCAGAGCCATTGATGAGGAAGCGATCCCCATGCTTGTCAATGGACATAGGTTGAAAATTTACAAGAAGCCCCTCTCCAAGCGAGAGTTCATTGAAGATCTGAATAAGACAGTGATGGTAGTGGAGCATGTCTTAGCCTCCACTTCACCCACTCACTGAAGAAACAAAAAAGAGAAATAAAAAATAAGGACTTCAGTGAAAACCTCCATGAGGCACTTGAGTCCCATCATTGAGTTGAAAACTTCTTTTGAGGCGGCTCAGTGATGCCAAAAACCAAAAAAAAAGAAAAAAAAAGAAAAAGAAAAGAAAAAGAGAATAAGATCCCTGGGTGAAAACCTCCATTGGAGGCGCCCAGCGCAGGCAATTAGGGTGAAAACCTGCTTGAGGCACCCTAGTTGTTTTAAAAGAATAAAGAAAAAAAAAAGAGAAAAGAAGAAAAGGAAAATTGAATTTTAATGTGTGTTGCAGGTTGCAGGAGGACCACAGGGAGCAAGAAAAGATGCCAAAGAGCCTAGTTCACCTCCTCCATACTCTTCTCCATCATTTCTGACCTTTCTTCCACCCCACTATGTTTTTTTTCCAGAAAATGTGTGTTCTATAGGAGGCCCTGTGTTTTCTATAGGAGGGTCCTGTAGGAATCACAAAGAGCCAGAAATGGTTCCAAAAAGTAGTTTGAGGGGCTAGGAAGCTTTATGAAGAACATGTAAATCCTCCTACAACTATCAACCCTCCTTGCAATCCATTCCACAGCTGCATCACACCATCATCATCATTTTTTTCCCTTCCTATCACAAAAAAATAGAAAACCGGTTTTTAGAAAAAAAATAAAAATAAAGGAAGCAACACCTCAAATCTCACCTGCAGCATACCTAGTACCTCTCCATCTCCATTAGCATCTCTAACATCATCTTCATCGCTTCCAGTACAGAAATAAGCTGAAATTTTAAAAGGAGAAGCAGCTACAGGAGCTCCTGTAGGAATTCCTGTAGCATCTGATCCCATTAAAATCAAGCCACAACAGCAAAAAGTGAAATCATGGGATTGAAGAAGACATCTGAAGCTTAGATCCAGCCAAAGGATACCTGTACAAGACAAACAACCACACATTAGAAAGCAAAGAGCAGGAAGCAAAGGAAATACAAGCATGTAGTAGTAAAAGGAGCCAAAATACCTCACAACACATACATTCGACTAACAGGTAAGTGACTGACCCACTCCTTTGTTGCATTTGTATAATTGAAATATATGCATAAGCGAATGAGATGGTTGGGGTTTAACAAGAAAAGGTGGACAGTTAACTTGGCCATCTTCATCCACTTGACTACACTCATCCGAAGATGTCACAACACGTGTGCATAGTCAACTCAGAGAAAGATCCCAAGGACAGGTAGTGGAGGGTTTGCAAACTCCGATGTAATGATGAGAGGTGATTGCGAGAAGAAACCATGATCACAAGGCAGGTGGGGACCAATGGTCCAAATATGGCAACGTACTTTTTGCCAGCTCACCCCATCACCGGAAATATCTAAAAGAAGGAATAAGTATTCCTCCTCGAACCACTCTCACCACATTTTCTTTCATTCTATCCTCATCCACTTAGCTGCAACAAGCTCCTTTTCACCCCACAGCCTCGAAACCATCATTCTCCATCACTCTCATCCATCCTCCTACTATTGGCGTTCTACAGGAGCACTTCCAGGTTCTACAGAAGCACTTACAGGCAGTTCTACATGAGGGGCAGTGCGCTGTTTTTAAGAAGAAAACACAGGTTTTTTGCTCGATTTCTGGCTTGAGGAGGTAGGTTCCATGCATACCCACCTTGATTATCAATATTTTCAAGGAATGATATCATTTTAAGGAGGAATTGAGTCCATAGAAGAAGAGGAATTACATAAAATTTTTCTGCCTGTTTTCTTGAAAAAACACATTTTTCCTCTGTTTTCCTGTTTTCTTCAAAATTCTTGTCTCCATCTCTACATTTGGTGTTCAAAAGGGGTATAAGCACAATGACAGGAGGATTCATGAGGAAGGAGCCCACTAATTCAACCAGGCTCCATGAACATCCCCAAGTAGTAGCCATATTCACCAGGGCAAATTGGATGACATTTTTTGAGAAATTCTGAGGGTTTGATGAGGAAGTTGCTTAGGAATTTGCCCTTTCTTTAGTCCCTCACTCAAGAACCCATGCTACTGTCACTCTTAGAGGTCTTTCCATGGAAATCACATAAAATTTATCAGAAGGGTTACTACCCTTCCTCTTGGATTGCCTTGGAGCAAAGATTAAAAACCAATTGGACTGACTGACAAGAAAAATTTCTTCCAAAACAATGAACATCCTATAGAAGATAAAAATGGCATTAGAAGGACAAGCATACCCTACCCTTGGGATGAGGTTAGTTACCAAATCATCAAGTATGTTTCCTGTGAAGGGAAGTATAACATAGTCTATGGCTACCATTTTAGAATCCTTCATGAGATGAGATATGGCATGGATACTCCAACACCCCAGAAACTCAGCATCCCCTATTTCCTCTTGTAGTCCCTCATAGACTCCAGCCTTAAGTTCAAGGTAGGGAGTCCAGATCAACTGGCTCACCATGGGTTAATTTAAATTTTAGTGGAAGAAGCCCTCCATACATTCACAATCCCCATAACATGAGAAATTTTCCAAAACATGACAACAAAAGATGACATAAAGGCCCTCACCTATGATATCAGTCCTTTTGATAGTGAGGAGGAAGAGAAACAAGGGGGAGAAGGGAAATGAAATTAGGAATAAGAAGGGAAGAAGGAAGAAACCAAGATAGAGCAGGAAGAAACAAAACAAACAGAGACAGAGAAAAAGACAAAAGGAGGAGAAAGAGGGGCAGAAAAGACAGAAGTGTCTCCTGAGACCCTAGAAAGAGAGGCATCAGCTACTCTCACTGCCCTTAGCACCCCGATTAAACCAAAACAAAAGAGGAAGAGGCAGACCTCAATGTATTTCAGGGCTAGGAAGAGCACAAGGATCAAAACAAGGAAAAACGAACCTTCTTCTAAAGTGCCTATTGTTATTGAAGATTCACCCTTTGCCCAAGGAAAGGAATCCCCTTCCAAGGCACATATCACTTATGAAAGGGGGACTCCTAGATCTACCACATGGAAGGAAAAAGTAGAACTATAAGACTCAAAAACAGTTCTACAGGAGGCATGGACTATTCTATAGGAGACCCTGTCAAGACTACAAGAGACTGAAAAACTTGAAAAAAAGATAGAAGGATAGCCACAGGGGAAGGAGGAAGCAACAGAGGCACAAGAATCTGACCCCTAGCCTAGTCTTGGCTCTTACTACAATCTTCTTGAGGGGGGAAGAATCATTCCACAAAAATTGCAATTCCACTATTCTTTGAGTTGGAGAAAGAAAGAACAAGGACCCATAGGTGGATGCAAATAGCCAAATCCAAGGGAGTTGAGGATATTGGCAATATGGAGAATCAACTCAAAGAAATGGGTAGAGAATTAAGTGATGTCAGACATAATGAAGCAATCACAAGAACTCACCTTGAAACAGAAAATGAATTGCTAAGAAGACAATTGCAAGAAAAAGAGACACAATTGGCATGCATGGCTAGCTGGTCCATGGAGGCACTACAATGTAGAACACCAACAAAGTCCTATGGATTATAACTCAAGGACCAATGGCTACAGTTTCGGATAAAGACTTTGGCATAGAGAGGTACAATGCCTTTTCAAGATTATAGATAGTTTATGGACTTGTGTGACCAAATCTCATCAGAAGACAAGGAAAAAATAGTATAATTCTATATGCATAACATGGCCCTCACATACATGAATGTGTGGGACCCCAATGCTAGGCTAGGGGACTTGCAACTAATGGCCATGGCATCATGGATGAATCATGAAGAGTTAAGGGTAGCAGAAATAACAAAGTTGATGATAAGGGAGCAGAATGAGCCCTTAATTATTAGAGCTAAGCCATCAGATCCCATGGCACTCATCAACACACATAACCTACTTGCAAATAATCCCTAAATTGCCCCTAAATATATCAATGATTAGGCTCAAGCCATTGCACATTTTGAGGATATGGAAAGGTTACTTGGGGATGACTGTATTCATGCTTGTATGAGGAGGTGGAACACCCTACCACACAATTTTTAGATTAGGGAGTATCACTCCCCAACAAGGATGAAAGAGGCATTAAGGAGAGTGCCATTGTACAAGTGCTCCATGCAGAGTTTGAAGGTCAATTGGATTGGCCTCAAATTTGAGTCCCCCACTACTGCTAGGCATGTTAGAAGGTAGAAAAGAGGAAGAAGAGCAATAGTAGTGGGAAGAGGTAGACAGAAAGGATGGATTCCATGACAAAGAAGAGATCACATCCAAAGCATGGGATGTTAGGGAGGCCACCAGGACCATCAAAGATGAGGAGATGGACTAAGTTGCTCAGAGGAAGAGCAAAACCTTCAGTAGGGGGGTGATGATGAGCCCCAAAAATGGGTAATTATATGGGCTCATTTTGCCTCCTAACATAGTTAAATCAACCATTCTCTTAGCTTATTGCATGTTTTTTATTATATTTATGCTTAGGGAGTGAGTTGGGTTAGTTATGATGCCATGAGGTCTAATATGTGTTTAATGCAGATTTTTGTTGAATTTTGAAGACAAAGCCAAAGATTCAATGCAAAATTGGCAGTAATAATTCAAAGTGGACAACGGAGAGGATTTATAGGAGGGAATCCCCCTCATTTATTACTCCCCACATCGGTCCTTCATGCAGCTTAGAGCACAAATAGCCAAATCAATGCACTAGGAGGCAGCTGAGCAAGTTGAGGATAACTTATGTTTATCTCGAGTTTTGGGAGCCAAGCCTCCTTGATTTTAAGGAAGCTATTGGGAGTTTTAGTTGTATAAGTAGAGAGGCCTAGGGCCTCACTAGGGTTTAATTTTTGTTAATTTTTGTTGCAGTTTTGCTCTGCTAAACTTCGAGCTTACTTTTGGTGATAGTTTCATGTAATCCTATTACTATTTTGATAATAAAGATGAGATTATTCTTGAGCTAGCACTGAGTTATCTCATAGGGCTGAAGCTCTTGGGTTAGGGCCCAATCCAAGTAGCCAAGCTCCTCTTGTTTATATTTATATGCTTTGTTTCAGTTTATGGATTAGTTGCTGTTACATGAATTTCTTTCTTGGTTAAGAATAGGTTGCTTTTGGTCATTTAGAAGGTTGTTTCCATTTGTGTTTTCTATAGCAGGGTAAACAATGATAGAAAGAAGATACAAAAGGCTATCAACAGAGCCTTGGCCTCCTTTCCTCCCTTTGGGACCATGAACTGAGGCCAAGACTCTCTTGCTGCCACAAAAACACAAATTTTCCTTCTCCATAGGATTTCTAGTGTTGTAGTTTATTAGAAGGTTAATGCTTTGCTTTAGATCTATTTCACCAAGCTCATTTCTGTCTTTACAATAAGTCTTCTTCCATGCTTTCTCTCATTATAGAATTTTTCAGCATTTCTTTCCATAGCTCATAATGTAGATTAGCTTGATACAAAATTCTGTTTTTTTGATGTACTTAATTTCCTTGCTTGCTTGATTTTGTTGTTAGATTGTCAGTTATTTTGCAGCATATTTCTTCTCACAGTAGGTCAGCCTATCATCCATCACATCCTCTCCCTGATATATGCCCTACAGGTCGCCCAAAGTTCACCTCAAATCTGCCTTAGTTTTCTGCATTTTTCCATAGGATTTCTTCCTCTCTCCCGACCATTTTTCCCTCTCCTAGTGATCCTTGGTGAACCATAGGCACCCTAACACATCATCCCAGCCTTCATCTACCCTTTCCACCCACTCTCACACTTTCAAAACCTTCAAAAATGCTCTCGGCATCCTCCTGTAGACCTCTTGTAGATCCCCCGTGTCCTCCTGTAGATTTTCCTGTAGGCTTTCTTTTGAAGGCCGAGTGTTGGAAAAGCCTCCAAAAGGCCACCCGAGACCTCCTAGGACCCATATACACCATCCTACATCTCCTTAAGCCCCAAAATCGCCCTTCAACACCACTTATTCGCTTCCACCTTCATACACAATAAAATACATGCATGCCAATTTCACATAAAAATACATAAAAATCCAAAAAGATGTTTTTTGCTCATTTACTTCTAGAAATAGCTTGAGTAGATGTTGTTTACTTCCTTGAGTAGGTAATGGAATTTATTTCATGGTTTTCATAGTGCTTTATTCAAAAGTAGGATTAGTTGGTTAAGTAGGGTTTGCTAGGTTTACTTTACATTTAAGTCTTTTTCCTTTCTGTAATTAGAGTAGCCTCTATAGAGTAAGCTTTCCTTTCTTTCATCATACATAAAGCTTCTTCTAGAATCCATAGAAGTTGGCTTGAGATCCTAGTGATCTTGTGCCAACTGACCAAGTGACAGCCTATAGTAAGAGCTAGTACTTGTGCATACAACAGCGTCGATTCCAAGTTGGTTACGAACTACCGGGTTGATAAGAGTAAAGTAGATAGCGCAGGAGTTGCAACATTATTGCTGCAATATTGGTGCTCACCAGATGCGAATGATTAGACCATTCTTCTAAGATATGAGGAATACCAGAACACCTTTTAAGAAGATGGTCTCCCGTACAAAGTTGGCAAGGATATCGATGTTTTTGAGCTTATCAGATAGTTTCTCATCAGAAGTTGCATTCGAGGCAATGGTTTCTTGGTTTCCCCCTACTAATTTTTCTTCTTCTTCTTCCATTTCTCATTCTTCTTCTTAGCCACTTGGTTACTAGTGCCAATACTTTCACCAGGCGAAGAGGAAGAAGGGGAGGAAGAAACAACCGACAAAGAAGGAAAAGGGTCAACTTTAGGATCAATTGGAGGTTGATTTTGTCTAGTTGTAGGAATATTCAGTTGCGGGGCCAAGGAGGTAGAGAACAACCATACTGGAAATACGATGGTAAGTCCTGGAAGGGACAATGTAGCCATATAAGGAGCACCAATATTTCTGAAAGGAGGAAAAGGACTAGGATTCTTATCAAAAGGAATTCCTTGATCGGTGGACTCCGGAGTTGTTTCCATATGTTTCAACCTAAGATCAAGTAAGGAGTGATGTGGAGGATGTTATCCATGGTAAATTAATTTATTTTAATCAAAATAACATAAAAAAACAAAAGAGGTATATTCTAGACAAAAGGATTACCAAGCAACTGTGAACTGCAATATACTGCCAGAAAACCAAGGACTTAACATACGTGCAGGCAATCTCCCCGAATGTTGTTTTCAGTGTATCACAATATACAAGGTGACCGACTCAGTTACCTATGGATGGATAGAAACCTAATGTAGTCCTCCCATATATACCCGAAAGTACATGGAGGCCCAATCTGTGTTAGCACCGTTTAATGCAAAACTGCGCAGTGAGAGCATTCCTTTATACTTTTCGTACTATAACACTGCCCTATATACCGAAGGTACGTGGATGAGCTATGATATACTTACGTATGTGGAATGAGGTATCATACTCAGAATTTATTGGAGACAATTAACGACAACTGCTATGTTTAATGACGCCAAAACATGTCTCTATCCTAGAACCTCTAAATGTTATGCGTTAAGTTACAATGCTCCATTAGGTTAATTGAGATAACTTTTAAGTTGATCTTCTTAAGGATTTGTCTTTCAGGTTCACCACATAATGTATGTTTGCAATTCCTAGAATGAAACTAACGTGAGAAACATTCTTTCGTTTAGTTAACAATGAAAATCATAGCTAGTAAGGCATAGAGCAATCAGATCATTGACAAAGAGAAAAGAGCACATCTAATGAAATTTCCCTACATTATTCCTACAAGCACACACAAACCTCTAGATGCATAATGCAAGTTTTTCTTTTCAATTTCCTTAATGTTTAGATGAAAAAAAGGAAACTAAATTTACATAAAATCAATCAATATATTTCACAAGAAATGAAGACTTTACGACAATTCCTTTTTGAAAGAAATGAAGACTTTACGACACTTCCCTTTCAGAAAATATTAATTGACTATAAGCTAGCTTTGAAAATGAATTGATATTGATAAAGAAATCATTTAAGGAACACTAAATAATCAAGGCCAAAGTAAGGCTAAAAGGAGAAATACAACTTTATTTCAGAACCACAAGAATCATTGATCTTTCAACAAACAAAAACAGAAGCAACTTTGGAAAAATCAAGCCAAATGTGGGTTTTTTAGCCTAAAAGGAATCAATGTAGGCCAGAGTGGGAGACAATGTGCTGCAATGCACTATCTCTAAGGTAGGGGCTGGTCTATAGCTCACTATGTCAAGACTTAGGCTGCACTGGTGTCCCAAGGAGGCTTTTCAGGAAGGCTTCAGGCCAAGAAACTTTCATGGAAGGAATCATTCAATGAGTTGACTTGTCTAAGGCATGTAACAACTAAATTAGGGTTTGATGAGCCCTAATAGTACTGATCTGAATGTCAGGAGTGATGTGCCCAAATAGACCTGTAACAATTGCCCCCTAAAGCACGAAGTCGAAAATGATAATGTCGAGTGATATAATTTACATTGTGACAGAGAGGAACTGAAGCAGATGGTGACCTGCATCGATTACAATACATAATATCATGATATTTTGGATTTTTTCATGAATTGCTGAGGGAAGGCATACCCATACTCAACATATAAACTTTCCATTACATGTACATATATAGTCATCTACAGATATAGACCCATGATGGGATGACCATCAATGTAAAGCCATCGTACAAATGATTTAGTACTCTCTTGAAATCGTAGCCCAAACTAGATCCGGGGTCTTCTATCTCGTCCAATCGTTCACTCAAGTATGAGTCTAACCATGTGAATATGTGATCTGAATTCGAACATGGGAAGACACCGTCTAATTACCAACCAATGATGTAAGCCATTAATAGATGTGAGAGAGATCACCAATAATGATAATGATTCTCAAGGTACTGCAGTACATTCTGCATGGTGTGAATAGAAGTTTTGATGTTGAACACCATACAAAGTCTTTTGGTCGAAGGTCAGTGATGTCAACCTGTCGCCGGAAGCGAGAAACTTGCCAATGATGTATGCAAGCCTGAAGGTATTGGAAGGGTGTTTTTAAGTCAACTTCTTAGATAATATGCTGATGTCGATAAGAAGTGACTCATCACAGGAGGGCCTTGATGTATCCCACATCAACGACATGAAATGAGTGTAATGATTTTGGAGACAAAATGTGACTGATGACACATGGTTTAAGAATGGCGGTCATGAAAATGAAGGTTTATGAGTATTGCAAAGGATGAAGTTTTACTGAGTGACTTCTCTTGAACATGTTGGATGGTGTGATAGACCATAGGTATGATAACCATCAAGCAGATAACCCAACCCAAATAGTCACAACAATGAAGTGAAAGTGTCATGTTCAAGAGTGACTTGATACCATAAAGTGATTTATCCCTTTTCCCATTTTCCCTAGTCATTGTTGACCAATACCTCTTTATTTTTTAACAAGCTTGAGGAGGATAACATATGCTTGTAGTATAATTCCACCCTTTGGGTGAATCCATCGCTATGTGATGTTTTATTGAGTCTAGTGAAGGTGAAACTCGGGCTTGTCATGATGGATAAGTTTGTCGCTATTTAATGTTTTAACGAGTTTAACGATAATGAGAACTGAGTAGTTTTCATGTTTAGAGAGTTTGAAAAGGGACAAAAAGAAAAATCCACAAGTTCCTTTTCAAATTTTTTCTCTCAAGTTCGAAAAAGCGTAAAATAATACAAGAGAGAACCTATTGACCATGTTCGATCAACATATTCCTTTTTTGTAAATAACCTATCCCAGTCCAAAAATGATTAAACTTATACTGAGTAGATTTCGTTTCCAATCCATTTACAAGATGAAAAGGACAAGCACTCGACAATCTTTTCATGTTTCAAGAGTCTGAAAAGAGCTTAAAGGGACTCCACTTAGAGGAATGAGCGGTGTCTAGGATAGCAACTGGTTCCGTTGATGATGGAACTTCTCAAAACATTTTGATTTATGTGAAGAGGCTGGCTAATAAGGCCACTCATTACAATTGTTCGTCAAAAAGGGTAAAACAACCAAGTGAAAGCGTATGATTGGCCAAGCAGATAGTGACGATGGAAGGAGAAAAACCATGGCTCATCTGATGGAAGAGGCTGATAAAAGGAAATCACGAGGGTTAAAATGGAGATGAGTTCATTTTTACACAAGCTTGAACCATAGGGAACTATGCTTGGATTCAGTTTCATGTTTAATGAAGCTTGAAAAGAAAAATTATGCTTGGATTTAGTTTCATGTTTACACAAGCTTGAAATGAAAAACTATGCTTGGATTTGTTTACATGCCGCTAGCATGATGACTCAATTCTAGGTGCATGACCCCCAAGCTTCATTACATTCACCTAAGTAGACTACTCGTGGCTATCAGATGGATGGAATGAAGGTTCATGTACGAGATCAAGTGAAAGACACGAGTGGGATTTTATGAGATCTAATCAAAGACTCGAATTGGAACTTTGCTCCAGGGGACCTTGTTTCATTTTTTAATGAGCTTGACACAAGACAAGGAACTCTGCTAGGATGCCTTGTTTCATTTTTTAACAAGCTTCAGACAAGACAAGGGACTATGCTTCGTTACCTGTTTCATTTTTTAATGAGGCTGACACAGTAAAAGAACTATCCTCATATTCCTTGTTTCATTTTTTAATGAGATTGACACAAGATAAGGAACTATGCTCATGCCCTTTGTTTCATTTTTTAACGAGTTTGAGACAAGACCAAGAACTATCCTCATTTTCCTTGATCACGACTCACAAGAGGTCATGAATTTCAAGAGGTTCTCATCAGATGGGAGAACAATGCTTTCGAAGGGATACATAGCAAGGAATCCATTATAGAGATTTGGTTCCAATGCCCCCAGTACATAATGCACAACATCATTGAATTGATTGTCAGTTGATGTAGGTATGGAATGGTTTGCCACATAATTGACCCATGGTGGGGAAGATATCATTGGGACAAAAGGACCATTTAGGGAATATGGTTGAATGGAATCCATATTTGGGTCAGGAAATGGAAGCTGGTCAACAGGGACAATTTTGCCTTCATGCCGGAAACACATAATTCGAAAGAGTGTTAAAACAATAGCTCCCATGTCATAAACATAGTCGCGCCCAAGAAGTAAATTATAATATAAAGGGCCTGGGACTACCATCACATTGAGATAAACAATTTTTCCTCCCAAAGTAATAGGCATCTGAGGAAGGATCCCTAATGGTTGATTGGTTGCTCTGTTAAAAGCCAAAAATTTTTGGGTAACAGGCACAAGTGGCAGCGAACCGAGTGCCTGCCAAGTAGTGGAGGAAAGGATACTCACAGATGCACCTTCATCTATAATAGTGCGAGATACAATCATATTATAAACCTGTACTATGATCGGGAAAGGCACATAAGAAGGAAGACGACATCCTACCAGTTGATTCCAATCAAAGGAAGTGACCATACTTCTTGGGGGGGGTACCGTAAGAACAAGAGAATTACCCCCTTGAGTTACGAGAATGGGAGGATTTTCCTCCTGTCTTGATGGAATAGGAGGGCTGCCTCCAAGCTCATTGGAATCTAAAGAAATGAAAAGAACTTGAGTGGTATCATACTTACTCTCTACAGGAAAGGTATGATTAGCTGAAGGTGAAAGTGGGTCGACTATTTCCTCGACCTATGATTGGTCAGGTATAGACTCGTGGGATTCACATTCAGAGAGAGTGGGTTTGACCGACAGTTGATTTGGGTCAGTCAATTCATCAATTGGTGAAGGATTAAGGGAGAGTCTATTGTAACCAGATTGAAGTCGTTGCAGAGAAGGAAGACGGTTATCCAACACTTTTTTGGCTTCATCCAGATAGGGACAAAGGTGAAATGGGGTATTTCCTTCACATAACCTACAGGGGAACTTAACTTTACCCTTCTTTCCATGAAATTTACTACCACTAGTTGATGGTATGTCACCAGCATGATCTCTAGAAGTTGATGACATAAGATGATGCGAACGAGTAGACCATTCTTCTAAGGTATGAGGAATACCAGAACAATTTTGAAGAAGATGGTCTCCCATACAAAGTTTGCAAGGATATCGAAATTTGTGATGCTTATTAGATAATTTCTCATCAAAAGTTGCATTCGAAGCAATGTTTGCTTGGTTGCCCCCTGATGACTTTTCTTCTTCTTCTTCTTCTTCCCTTTCTTCTTCTTCTTAGCCACCTGGTTACTAGTGCCAATACTTTCACCAGGTGAAGAGGAAGAAGCGGAGGAAGAAACAACCGATGAAGAAGGCAAAGGGTTAACTTTAGGAGATTCAAATGGAGGTTGATTTTGTCCAGTTGTAGGAATATTCAGTTGCAGGGCCAAGGAGGTTGAGAACAACCATACTGGCAATGTGATGGTAAGTCCCAGAAGGGACAATGTAGCCAGATAAGGAGGACCAATATTTCTGAAAGGAGGAAAAGGACTAGGATTCCTATCAAAAGGAATTCCTTGATCGGTGGACTCTGGAGTTGTTGCCATATGTTTCAACCTAAGATCAATTAAGTAGTGACGTGGAGGATGTTATCCATGGTCAATTAATTTATTTTAATCAAAATAACATAAAAAACAAACGAGGGATAATCTAGGCAAAAGGATTACCAAGCAACTGTGAACTACAATATATTGCCTCAATAAACCAAGGACTTAACATAAGTGTAGGAAATCTCCCCGAATGCTGTTTTCAGTGTATCACAGTATACAAGGCGGCCGACTCGGTTACCTATGGATGGATAACAACCTATTGTAGTCCTCCCATATATACCTGAAAGTACGTGGAGGCCCAATTTGTGTTAGCGCTATCTAATGTGAAACCACACAGTGAGAGCATTCCTTTATACTTTTCGTACTATAACATACCCGAAGGTACATGGAGGAGCTACGATATAATTACGTATGTGGAATGAGGTATCACAATTGGAATGTATCGTAGACAATTAATGACAACTACTATGTTTAATGACTCCAGAACACGTCTCTAGCTTAGAACCTCTAAATGTTATGTGTTGAGTTACAATGCTCCATTAGGTTAATTGAGATAACTTTTAAGTTGATATTCTTAAGAATTTGTCTTTTAGGTTCACACATGATGTATGTTTGCAATTTCTAGAATGAAACTAACGTGAGAAACATTCTTTCATTCATTTAGCAATGAAAACCGTAGCTATTAAGGGATATAGCAATCAGATCTTTGACAAAGAGCAAAGAGCACATCTAATGCAATTTCCCTATATTATACCTACAACCACACACAAACCTCTAGATGCATCATGCAAGTTTTTCTTTTCAATTCCCTTAATGTTTATATGAATAAAATGAAACTAAATGCACATACAATCAATCAAAAATTTTCGCAAGAAACGAAGACTTTACAATAGTTCCTTTTTGAAAGAAATGAATACTTTACGACACTTCCTTTTCAGAAAAGATTAATCAACTATAAGCTAACTTTGACAATGAATTGATAATGATAAAGAAATCATTTAAGAAACACTAAACAATCAAGGCCAAAGCAGGGCTAGTAGGAGAAATATAACTTGGTTTCAGAATCACAAGAATCATTGATCTTTTAGCAAACAAAAACAGAAGCAACTTTGGAAAAATCAAGCCAAATGTGGGTTTTTTAGCCTAAAAGGAATCAACGTAGGCAAAAGTGGGAGAGAGTGTGCCACGATGCACTGGCTCTAAGGCATGGGCTACTTTGCAGCTCACTGTGTTAAGGCTTAGGCTACGCTGGTGTCCCAAGGAGGCATTTCAAGAAGGCTTCAGGCCAGGAAACTTTCATAGAAGGAAGCATTCAATGAGTTGACTTGTCTAGGGCATGTAACAACTGAATTAGGGTTTGATGAGCCCTAATAGTACTGATTTGAATGTCAGGAGTGATGTGCCCAAATAGACCTGTAACACCCATACATCTATAGGCACAAGCTCTAATTTTTTTCTCTTATTTTCTTTCCCAACTCTGAGGAATCTGAATCTCTTTTGTTTTCCATAAACACAATTCTCACAAAATTTTAAATCAGCATGCTTCAAACCTGGCAACAAATTTCTTGAGTGAAGAATCTACATCCCCTTCTCACTCATGTGCCTGAGCCTATGATGCCACAATGTTGCATCTTCTCCTGTAGAGGTTAAAGCATTAACATAATTAGAAATACCATTGCATAAATACAATGTACCAACCTTTTCTCCTTTTGCTATTACCAGGGCTCCTTTAGTGACCTTTTAGGTTTTATCTGTAAAAGTAGTTACAGAGCCTTCACCTCCCAACTACCTTGTTGAAATCATATTTTTCTTTAGATATGGAACATGCCTTACCTCCTTCAATAGCCATTGATTTCCATTCTATTGTTTTATGAAAATTGTACCCATTCCAATGATTTTACAGGGTTTATCATCACCCAATCGAACCTATCCAAAATCTCCTTGAACATAATCATGAGAATGTTTCCTATCAGGTGTGGCATGGAATGAGGCCCCTGAATCTACCACCCAGGCATCAATAATATTTTCTAATGAAAGAATCAAAGCATCTTTCAACACATCACCTGTCACATTTGCTTCATGCTTGTTTTCTTGCTGCGTGTATCCTTCTTTTCCCTTCCGAGACTTGCAGTATTTCTTAAGGTGTCCTTTCTTCCCACATTTCCAGCACACTATACCCAATCTGGACTTGGATCTACCTTTTCTTGACTTACTGCAATATCCTGAGATCTTTCCTCTTTCCATTTTTCTTCCCCTAGTCTCTACAGTCAAAGCATTACCCGATGTCTCACCAGATCTTTTCCATCGCATTTCCTCGCTAAGGATTGCACCGACAACATTACCAAACTTTAAAGTACTAGATCCAGAGACAGAGTTACTAATGGCCATAACTAAACCATTCCAACTTTTTGATAATGAGCACATAAATAATAGGGCCCTAAATTCATCATCAAAAGTTACCCCTACAAGACTTAACTGACTAGTGACTGTATTAAATTCATTTAAATGATCAACAACAAATCCACCTTCTGACATCTTCATATTAAATAAACACTTTATAAGAAATACCTTATTTGAGGCCGAGGGATTTTCATATAGTTTGGCCAATGCCGACATTAAACCCTCTGTATTGTTCCAAGTGCCTTTCTATTGAGAATATCACATTCTTTGTTTGTCATACTCATCGGATTCTTTGTCTTTCCACTCAAATGTAGGTACAAATATTTCTGATACAGATAATCTTCCATCTGCATCTTCCATAGCTGGTAGTTTTTGTCATTAAATTTTTCGACCCTAAACCTACCATCTTCCGCCATTTCTCCCACTTGAACCAGGAACCCTTCTCTCCTGCAATTTTATCAGCTAAATAGACCTTCGACTCTGATACCAGTTGTTAGAAAATTATATATTACAGAAAAATGAAACACATAAAATATATTGCGGAAACATAAACACATAAAACACATAAAACAAGAGAGACACATATATATGTGGTTCACCCAATTTGGTCTACATCCACAGAGAAACAACCAGTCCTTCCTTTTATATTATCCAGCAAACTGAAGAGATACAACCTACAGTAGATCTACTGTAATACCATCTCTACTCTCACACAATCTCCACTCTCTTTCTCACTCAGAATATAGATATACATAGATGAAATATAATTCCCTCATATATAGCGAGGGGTTGCCTTATAGGGCAAAAAACCCTAAATTAAAAATAACTTCTACTGTCAGATCTCTGCCTAATGAATGGCCTAAATTGACTACGAAATTACAACATTTTACAAGGAAATTTCACATCTATTTTTAGCTCTGGGGGCACTGCCCTCAATCCCCTGCCATGGGGGGCCTCCCAAAGATCGCAACCACCCCCCCTAGACCCCCCCTTGCAGCGTACATTTTACGGGAAGCGTTGCCACCACATTACGAACTGGGGTCCAATGTGGCGATACCTATAAATAAAGAAGATAATCAAGCTCCACACCCAACATGTTCTACATGGATGTTGAATTGCATTGGGCATTGTTCTCGCTCCTTTAGATTTTGTATGAAACCTTCGTGTAGTTGATGCAATACTTGAATAGGCGACACTACAATAATCATGTTGACATATTCCCAACTTTTTGCCTGCTCTTTAACTTCAAAGAATTTGAACTATAGAGCTCTAGCAAGAATTTGCATGATCCTAATTCCAATTTTCATTTTGATCAGTCTCTGTGAGTGGAGTAATTGGCCTATCTGCACTGCTAGTCTGGATGTCTAAGCCAATATTTCCAATTTTTCTATACTTTGCTTCACACCTATGATAATTTTTTTGTAGCGATCTTCCATCCTATTCCAAGATTCTTGTGTGGCATCCTGAACCTTATCCCTTATTTTATCCAAATCATCTTCTGTTAAGGTTGTTGATGTAATTTTCTTTGACTTGTCTGCCTTATGCTTCTTTCTTCTCTTAGTGGCTTCGCCTTGGTTCTTTCTCTTTTCTGTGGTAGTTTTATTTGTTTATGCCTTTTCATTATCCTTAGTTTTATCTTTTCCTCATTGATGTTCCTCATGTTCTTCATCATGTTTCTCTTCTTTACGATGTTCTTCTTCCTCTTCCTCTTCCTTTACTTATGCTTCCTTGTCTTTCTTACTGCCTTTGCCATGGTGTGAAGTGTCCAGCTCCTCTTTTGTGTCACTATTCCTTGCCTCCTCCAGCGGAGTCATCCAATATGTAGGCCATGCATGTACTAATTTGACCAAATCCTCTTCCTTGACCATGTATGGAAATGCATGTCATTGCTTCTTATTGTCTCTATGCGTCTGTATATATAAATTATGAAAATATGCCTTGAAGTTCGCCATAGGGTTATACTATTTTTGCAGGCTTGGCAAGAGGCATGGCTATTGTTTTACCAGCATATGTAGGTCCATTTGATATAGTATGAAAAATATTCTATTTTCCTGGGTGCATGATGGCTTAGTGGTATGCCACAACGAAGCATATATCAGAGCCTCACATTCATCTTCTTTTATTCGAGGAAACTGTGTATCCTTCGGTTCCTTCCATGTCAACATAGAAATAATCAATAATAACCAAGCATAATGGAATGATGTAGTCGTCTTAGAGATCCTTACATAAATACGCAACCCAGTTATACTAGACTCCATTTGCACACTATGTAGCTAAAGCCACCACTGGCACAAGCACTTCATTTGATTGACATTTTCTCATGAATTTACCATCTAAAATATGTGCAACGAACTTGACTACTTGGTTTCTAATTGAGATAATGTCATAACCCCTGTTTCCTTTGACCAACCCATATTTCTTCTTCATTCTTTTAGCTAAGTCACGGTCCTGGTCCTCCCTGACAAACTCCTTCATAGGGTTCCTCCCTTGGTAAGGTAACCTCATGATCCTCCATATTAACATTTGGTCTATGGGGATTTTATCCCCCATCCATAGGTGTCTGTCATGTATCAACACTAACAATTATTGAACACAGGCTATGTTAGTTGCACTTCTGCCAAAGTGCAACACATTTTACATATTGAGTAGCCCTTACTGCACCAATCCATTAGCCCATCGCTATGGTTCTAAACATGTCACGTCGTTGTCTGGGTAGTGAACTTGCTTCAAGTACTGATCTAGCGCGAACTGTGGGTACTTCGTTCGGTCATTAAAGTCATTGTCTATAAACTTTAACTACAGAATCTTAACTAACAACTCTCCTTCAAATGGCACCTCCTCCAGCAATAATGGTGTAAAATTACCATATTTTTCATCTTTTCAATCCTTCACAGGTTTAGCGTTTGGCTTTCTCGGTGGAATATATGAGGGAAAAGGTGAGATGAATGCTATACACCACCTTCCTTTGCCTGAACTTCCTCAATTTCTTCTGTGGTTTTACAAGCATGGTAGGCTTCTTGTCCTGCTTCTTCTTTGTTCCTACTTCCTTAGGTTTATTTTGTGTTGGCGATGTTCATGGCTTCTGTGCCGACAATGCTGCTACTGAGGGTGTTGCTGCTATGGGTGGTGCGACAGGTGATTCTAGTGGTGCATCTGTTGTTGCTGCGGAAACTACTTCCATAACTCCTTGTAAACATTTCTCTTTGAATAATCAGATGAATTCTTCAGTCGACAGGATATTCATGCAAGAATTCTATGTAATAGCTTCACAATATTACCCTCTCAAATTCGCGATTCGCAAAGTTCTTAATTCTGAGTGAGATCGATTATTTATAATAATTTTGACCTTTGAACCTCATCATTAGATTTGATTTTGTCCTGATTTTGTTCAGATTGTGTCATTAAATTTGTATCTATCATTAAATTCTGCCAATTGTTGTCTTAAATGCAACTTTACACATGTCTTTTTGATTTTAATGGTTATATTTCTACTTTTCTAGGTAACTTTGACATGTCCCCTTTTGTAGCACACATTTATCTTATGTCGCAGTCTTCCTGCAAGCTTTACCATATTTCTACTTGTTGTGAAGTACTTTTTTTCATCGAATCTCCTTCTGCAGCATAGTTTATAGTCCATTTTCCACTTTCAACTGTACGTGACACTAAGACTTTCCTCCTTTCTTCTTTAGTGCGAAGCTGTAGGGATAGAGTTGTCCTAGTACAACTTCAATCTACTGCCATTTACTTTTTCCTGCATTAGTTCTCCATTTAACTTTGCTAACTAGACTGCACCTCCATTAGTAACATGTTTAATAACATATGGACCTAACCAATGTATTTTGAACTTCTCTAAGAACTTCACAAACTTGCTATCATAGAGGAGAACAAGTTCTCCTATCTAAAACTTCTTTTGCTTGATGTGCCTATCATGCCAAGCCTTTTCTCTTTCTTTTTTACTTATTGATGAAATCCCGCTATAAACCTGTCTTCTTTCAGAGAAAGTCGACATCATTTCTTCCATTATGTTGGGGTATGTCATATTTGTAAATGTTATAATTCTTAAGCTTTGCATAATATATTCCATGGGCATATATTATGCATCCTTTCTTTTTGCCCATAAACCAATCTGAAAGGTGTCTACCCTATCGACTTGTTGCATGTAGTCCTATAGATCCATAATAATATGATAATCCTAATATCCAAGTGATCCCTATTTACATTACATACCTTGGTCAATGCATTCCCCAAAATTTTATTGAATGCTTCCACAATTCCATTTTCCTGAGGATGATAAGGAGTGCTCTTTTGGTGGTAAATTTGTAATTCCTCAGTTAATGCTTCAATGGTTTGATTCATGAAATGTGACCCTTGATCACTCATCAATATCTTTGGACACCCAAATCTAGACAAAATATACTCAAATATGAACTTCGTAAAAATTTATGCACTACAATCCTTCACAGGATGTTCTTCAGCCCACCTTGTCAAATAATTAGTCGCAATATTTATATACCTTGCACCGGTATTTTTCCCTGGTGAATTGATTGGTCCCACAAAATCAATAGCCCATTTATCAAAAGAATGTAATGTTACTTTAGGTACAAGTGGCATTTCATCTGTTCTTGAAGTTTTTCCTATTCTTTGGCAGATATCACAAGATTGACAATATTCCTTTGCATCTTTGTGTAATGTAGGCCACCATAGTCCTTCTCTTAAAATTGTATACATAATGGATTTTATTGGATAATCTCCTCTTGTTGCACCACTATGAGCTTCTATCAAAATTATCTGTCTTTCATGCTCAGGGAAATACCTACGTAATATTTCATCGAGCCCCAATTTAAAAAAATGCCCTACTATCAGTGAAAAATATGTTGCCTTAACCACCATCTATTTCTTCTGTTGTGTAGTGTATTCTGAAAGGGTCATTCATGTGGTTAAGAGCTGAATAATATCAATGAAGTGCTCATCTGCTACTCTGATTGAAAATCGTCAAGCATATGAGAGATTATCCTCTATATTTTTTGGTTCTTCTCTTATTTATATCCTTGACAAATGATTAGGTCTAGCATTTAGTCTTCTTGTCTTAACAATAACTTCAAATTCATCCTCCTGAAATAGTAATAGTCACCTGCAAACTTTTCCTCCTAAAACAGGCTTGTTTACCAAATATTTTAGTGCAGAGTGATCTGTGAACATCTTGAAATGTGATCCGAACAAATAATGTCTTAACTTCTTTAATGCATATACCATAGCTAAACCTTCCCTTTCTATAGGTATAGTTCTTCTTTGCTTTAGACGGTTTCCTACTTGAAAAAGCTATGGGGTGATCTATTTCTCTTGTACCAGGTTGTGTTAATACTACTCATAAAGCTATGCATGAAGCATCCACATGAACATGAAATTCCTTATTCCATTCTAGGAAAACCAAAATAGGTGTAGTTAACATTTTTTCTTTTAGTGTGTCGAGGCTCTTTTGACACTCTTCATTCCATAGAAATGTTACATCTTTCTTCAACAATTTTTCCATAGGCATAGTGATTTGTGCATATCCTTCAATAAACCTTCTCTAATATCCTATATGTCCTAGTGTGGTGAGAATCTACTCACAGTCTTCGGTGGAGGTAAATTCACAATAATAACAATATTCGCAGGATCCACCATCAATTCCTGCTTGCATACAATATACCAAAATGTACACAATATATACACTTTGTTATATTCAAAGAAATCTGATACTTCGTGCATGTGTCGAGCATCAACCTTAAGCTCACAACATGTTTCTTCAATAACCCAAACACTACCCAATCATCAAAGTATACTTCAAAAAACTTGTGAATATACTCTTTGAAAGCTGCAACCACTACTATTGAAAATATTGTAGGTGTATTTTTCAACCTAAAAGGCATCATTGTACATTGATATGAACCCCATTCTGTAGCAAAAGTGGTCTTATGTTGATCCTTTGGTGCAATTCTACTTTGATGGTATCCTGAAAATCCATCTATAAATGAATAGGCTTCCTAACCTCCTACATTGTCCAATACTTCATCAGTGAAAGGAGTAGGCACTGGATCATGTAGACATGCATCATTTAACTTCCTCAAATCAACATAAATTCTGATTTCACCCTGTGTTTTCTTTTCTAGTACTACCATAGGACTTATCCACTCTAATTCTTCCACATGATCAATGATTCCAACCTCTATCATTTTCTCAAGTTCTTTCTTCACTTTTTCTTTGTATTTTGGATTCAGTCTATAAGGCCTTTTCTTAACTGGCTTCGCTTTAGGCCTTAGAGGAACCCTCATAACTCCTAGATCTCCTACAATTCCCTTCATATATGAAAACTTAGTGGGAAATAACTCCTAATATTCATGTAAAAGATATATTACCTTTCTAACTGTGTCTTCATCCCAATAATCTCATATGGTTGCAAACTTCGGCTCCTCTTCTGACCCTATATTTATTTTCCTTGTCTTCAATGGATTCATTATATTAGGCATTTCTAACTCAGGTGCATTCACTTTGTGGTGGCCTTTAGATTCTACTATGTTGATATTGTGAGGGTCTTCATCTTCTTCTGCATCGATGTTATAGCATTCTAGTACATTCTCTAGTTGTGCAACCCAATCAGGTTGCCAAGTGAGTGGAATTTCATTCTCAAAAATCTTCTTTTTAACTATTTGAAGGGTTGAATCTATATCTAGATAGTCATCTTCAAGGCTAAATGTCAATATAAACCCATCAAACATCCATGTTCATCTCATAGTGTTATGTCGTAGTTCTATTTCCAAATACCAGTTTTGAGGAATCATCTCCAATGAATGGATGAACCCATGCACCCATTCTTCTTGCAGAATCTCCTTCCATGCTATCATTCAAAGCAGGATGTGCTCTCTAGGATCAATTTGACCATCATATTTATCTGTCAACTCTATGTCTACCTGACCAAAACTTACCCATATCAACCTTCGACATTATTTCCAAGTTCCTATATTCTTCTTATGCGTACCCCACAATCTAGCAGGAGTAGCTCTTAGGGCTATATCCAGGGCTAATTATCTTTGAAATTCTGGTACATGTTATTCATATTCTTTAATAAAAGTATTTATATCACCCAAACCATCATTGTAAGGAAAATTAAATACCTCAGAGGTTATATAGCAAAGTGACTTAGCCACTCTTTCACATTGTCTTGTAGATACTTCATGTAACCTGTTTTGCCAATTTTCTAA
This sequence comes from Pinus taeda, assembly GCA_000404065.3. Lineage (NCBI taxonomy): Eukaryota > Viridiplantae > Streptophyta > Pinopsida > Pinales > Pinaceae > Pinus > Pinus taeda. The sequence goes on from APFE030395314.1 coordinate 114,773, forward strand.
TTCTTCTTCTGAATCTGAAGCACAGGAGTTGTCATGCTCCCAAATCAACTTTCCATCTGCAATGGGGTTAATCAATTCTTCTTCTTTGGCTATCACTTGATAGATGCTATCTATATCAACTGTGTTATATTCCTCTTTAACTCGTTCAATATGCCTTTCTCCTTCTGATGGATCCAAGGGAACGATCACTCTCATATTGTTGCTTTCAAATATTATTTGCCTCTTTTTCAAGTTGATTATATCCATGTTGGAAAATGCCCAATCCAATCCTAGTAACGTAGGATACGGGTTACAGTCATCCACAATTTATGTTACCTCAAAATCAGTGGTAGTGCACACCCCTTAATTGTCCATTGTAATCCTTGATAATTTTCCTAAAGGAACAATATTTTGTTGGTTCGCTATTCTTAGCTGAATAGGTGACCATTCCAACTTCAGTTTACCCATTAGATCTCATGTTTTCTTTGTTAGGACATTAGTATTAGATCCTATATCTAAAATAACTTGGTCCGTATCATATTCTTCTATTTGTGTGCTAAACCTCATTTCTTTTCCAGTTCTCTTTTTCTATATAAATTGTTTAATTCGCGCATTTCACTCTGAGGTACTTCTTTAGTTGCACATAAATCTATCAGTTCCTACAATCCTTCGACATATTTATGGTTTCTCAACAACTTCATACAAGTTTGTAAGAAATATTTTAAAATACCTGGATCCATATCTTGTGTCGTAGCTTCTATTATGTTGCTATTATTCTTATGTTTCCATTGTGCGTTAGATGTTGAAGCTACTGCATCCATAAAGCTTTGCTTTGCTTCCATAAATACTTATTTTTCCTTGTTAATATCGAACATAGATGCTTTATTTGTGGTATTTTTAACCCATGGATATTCAACTACATTTTTTCCATCTACTTTGTCCTTTCCAGTCTCAGCTCCACTCCTTGTTACAATATTAATGCAAGGTTCATCTATCCTTAGTTCCACAATCGTCATTTGATGTTCTGGGTCAAATGTGGATTCTTCTTTTCTTTCATTTCATTATAAGTACCAGACACCTTCCAATGACATGATCAAATGCTTTGCAATACTTATAGGTCATAGTCAGATTTTGACAATCTCTTGTGAAGTGACCTGCCTGGCTGAAGTTATAACAAATAATATGACCTCCACTTCAACTAGCTTTTCCACCTTTACCTCACCCTACATAGTCACCTCGACTATTGCATTGTCCACTTCCTTCTTGTCCTTGTTACTCAACTTGCATTATATATGTATCAACACCACGATCCATCATCAATTCATAGGCTTGACATTTATTTTCATCATGCCCCACAAACTTACAGAACTTGTAAAATATTTTTTTTCGCAGTCTACACATATTTTTGTAACAAATAGAAATATTCAGAGTTGTGTTCACCTCTAGTTCTGCATATCTCGCACCATTAACTAGATCCAACATACAAAGGATTATCTACTCCACTAGCCATGTAGTTTGTGAAAATAGGACATTGCTGTTTAGAGTGATATTCTGCTTTGAATTTTTTACAACACACTTCATCGTTAACTTATTTACTCTTATTCATGTCCTGTAATTGCAGAGTCAAGTTTTCCAACTGACTCTGGATCTGCTGCATACCAGCATTTGTATCACCTATCGGCGAAGCTTCTAACTTCATTGCCAACTCCAAAGCTTCGACTTGAGTCTTTATTTTTTGCTGTGTTAAAGGTAATCTAATGTGTGGAAGTAGTGCAACTATAAACCATTCCTTGTGTTGTTGAGGAACTATATCGAAGCTCACTTGATCCAACAATACTTTGAACCTCTGAACAAATTCCCAAACTGATTCAGTCAGCCTTTGTTTGATCTCCTTTAGTTTTGTGATGCACTGTGACTCAGATTTTGGTTTCTTAAATTCTTTTACCAATGTTGATTTAATGTCTGTGTAAGACCTGATCTAGTTGCTCAAATATTTTAAATACCAATTTAATGCTTGATCTCTCAATGTTGTGGTGCGTTGTTCCTTTTTCACATTTTCATCATGGACCTACTTCATGGTCCATATTACTTCGCATAAGAACCATAACTGTTCTTGATCCTTTGATATAGTTCCTTTAATGATTGGCAACTTAATATCATTGGCCATCATTCTTCTCGAGGGATGGGGAGGGGGATTTTTAAAGGGGAGGGGGATGGGGTGTGGGGTAGGGGGATGAGGAAAACCAAAATTTGTTTGACTCTAGCTAGATTCTAGCTTCGACACACTTTCAAGTTGAAAGGGTGAATACAATGGAGTTCCCTCGGGTTCCTCAGGGGCGTTTCCTTCACCTTCGGATTCACTCAGCAAAGGGTTATAGTCAGTTTCTATAAAAAGCTTCAGATCTTAGCCATGAGATCTCTTCTTAGTGTCTAGTCTATACCTTTTTTCACTTCACATTGTTCCAATCTCTTGTTCAGATGTTTTTCCAAACATAATCTACTAATTTGACTACATTTGAAGGATTCCCTTTTCACACAAAATCATTTTAATAGAGAATTTCAAAGGTCTCAAGTACTTACCTCGCGGTCCCTTAAAAAAATTTCTTTCAGCTTTGCTGTATGACATAGTTGAATCTACCGCAAACTTAGTAATAAATTCTCCTAAAATTTTGTCAACCCAGAAACCAAAAACTCTTGAAATTCTGTTATCAATGTTCATTAGTTGTTGTATCAATTATGGAGTCCAATGCTTAGGTTCGTGTCCTTAAAACAATTATTTCTCTTTGTCAATCTTGAAATCCACTCATACAGCTCCATGGGAAATTAACCCAAGAAAATTTCGTACTGATCTTCAAAAATATATCACTGTAACCACCTTTTAGAAGACAATTTAGGGTTTATGTTCTCCTGATCTGCAAATTCTTGTTCTATCCACTCTTGGATTTATTTCTTCAATGAATGCTAAAACATATCCCTCATACATATCCCGATCCTAGTAACATAACCATTTGTTGATTGAGGATGGGCTGACCCAGGTTTAGCTCTTTTTATATGCACCAATAAATCCCTTAATCACTGGCCCTTTCGGCAACGAACTGCAAGCAAGTCACAGTCTCACCCAAAGTGACTATGGGAGGTTGCAAGACCAGGTTTCTACAACTTGAGGGATGTTGCACTGTGGCCTTTTTGTATTTATTTATGCTTTAATTCTTATAAAAAACTTTGTATCCAAACTTATATATTACTTCACATAATTAAATTCATCGCTTAACATGTCATAAACATTCATAAATTGTGCAGTATAGAAATAAAGTGCAGATAATAAGCAAATAAGAACTTGAGACACAAATTTTACCATGGTTCATCCCAATGTGGGACTATGTCCACAATAATTGTTGCTTATAATATGGAATTTGGTACAACAAATAGTTGTTCACTGCGCACACAGCTACAGGGTGTTTGCACACTAAGTTATAGATGGTCTCTGCACTAAGCTGCAGACCTAGGCCTTCACACACACAACTGTGGAGCCTTGCCCTTCCTCCAAAGTACAGACCACAAAAATATCACATAAACATAGATTTGGATCAATTCGATAGCTTTCTTCTTTCTTTATTCATCCCTATATATACTATTACATGAGGGATTACATTTTTACATTACCATGGACCCGAAACCATGGTTTCCAAAATACAAGGGATTATGGCCTAAAACTAACAACCTTTACAATATTTTAATGCTTTTACAAAAAGAAAGGGGATTTTTTCCACTAAGCCCTGATGCTGTGCAATCTTCAACGTGCTCTGCTTCTCTGCTATGTAGTTTACTTCATACTCTGTGGCATCCTTTCTACTGCGTGCTTCCTCAAAACTTGGATTCTTACCCAAAATCTAGCCAAGTTGGGCTGCGTCCAACATCTATATAAATATCTTTATACGAAGATTCAAGAGTTGAAATTTCAACCACGTGGAGACGAAATCCTTGGGAAATTCATATATGAATTTAAGATATTTTCTTACTATATTTTCGTATATATGATCTGAGGAAGTTAGGGTTTTTGCCACCTCCATAATTCCATCTCAAACAAGCGACCTAGGGTAAATCACCATAACTTTTTCTCTGAGCATCAGATTGGAAATTTATAAAAATTTATGGAAAGAGGATACAAATTAGTTTGTTGGCTATCATTTTTAGGGTTGAAGGACAAAAAAGTGACACGTGGAACTCCGTACAAGTTCGCTCTACTGAACTAGTCTATAATCCGGTCATCGTGGGAGATTGGGCATAAATATTTCTTGAAGAATCAAATCTTGGTCTAACTTGTTAGGTTGGAAAGAAGACTAAGAGGGCTACTAAAGGACGCAATTTCAAATCTTGGAGATTCACAATTACATAGATACAACAACAACACTATATAGCTCCTCAAAAACAAGAAAAAGGTGTGTAATTGTTTTTAAATTGGCATACATTTTGTTTGAAAAATTAGTTTGAAGTGATTCAAGGGGGCATAGTAAAGCATAAATAATAATTTTTGATTCCAAAATGACTCTAAGCAAGAAAATTGAAACACCTAGTAAGTAACCAGAAATCTCTACTATGACTTATGAAGAATAGGAAGAAATGAAACGTGATATATCAAAATTGTGAGACCAACTGCAAAAAATTTCGCTCCTACAAAGAGTAAGAAAAAATGAAATGGAAGCTAAGATATATGGTTTGAATAATGGTATGGAAGCTAAAATGGATGGTATAGAAGAAAAAATGAAAGGAAAAATGGAATATTTGAAGAATGGTTTAAAACAAGACATTGAAGTTTGACGAATTTGCTACAAGAAATGTTTCCTAATGGCGAAAAGGTATTATATGAAACCCATGAGGAGAATAAAAGGAATCTTAATCATGAGTCCATGAACTCTAACTTTAGATTGAAGACCCACCATATCCAAAGATCGATATGAAGTTTGATTTCAAGGATCTGGTAATATGGATACTATATATGGAGCAATATTTCGATCTCCATAATGTGCAATACACACAAAAGGTACACATTGCAACTTTATCTTTATAACCCAATCAGTTTCTATGGTATCAATGGATTTTTTTCTCGTAAACCACTTGTCACTTGGGCAATTTTTATGGAGGAAATGATAGCACATTATGAGGATATTTTTATAGCATCATTTCTCACCCTTGCATAATTGAGGCTCTGAGTCATGGCCTTGGGTAGCCCTTTCCCTTCAGACTTGGTCCTTTTACTAAAAAACATTATTTTAAATTCCACACGTGGGTTCATCTATACCCAACTCGTGTACACACGCTCGTGCACCTATACCGAACCTGCATATATAGTTTGAAATATTAAAAAAATATAAAATCCACCATTTTTTGGGCAGGGTTTATGGGTTACACTGGAAGCCCACCTACAGGAGCCCGTGGCCTAACTATCTACCGATTGAAACAATTATTTTGGGGTGATACAAATACACCTCATGGGAAGGCCTAAAGGGGGAAAAGGATAGGATATTGATATTATATCCAGTTGGTCCTTGATCTAGTCTGATTTATTCTTATGCCTCCTGGGCTCCCAAGTATAGGAAACCCTTGTTTCCTCACATATATTTTCATCTCATTTATATGAAATCTATGTGTATGTATTTGAAAGAGAATTGTTGAGGCTTGGGTTAGATGGATCTGAAGGAAGGTTTCCCTTGGAGCCATGGTCGAATCAGGTTGTATTCTTCTAGATTTCTTTGCAGGCATCAACAAAGAAGCTCTGTCATGTTCCTGATGTTGTGATGTTTATGCTTTAACTCTTGTTACGATCTAATTATGTATGATCTCATGTTTATATCCATATGCTTATATGATCTAACATTCATATATTGAACATGCTTTGAACTACTGCAAGTATATATTATTTTCTGGAATGAGTTGCACATTTCGAAGCATTGGAGCAAGTATAGGGTTTGAACCCTACAGGAACATCTTCAAATGTAGGACCTACGAGTACTCTCTCTACATCTCACTTTAGTAGTTTAAGCATTAGAACTGCTTGTTTTCTTGCTTCTTATTGGTGTATGTCCTTCGATTTGTTGGGGTTTTCAACCCATACCCTAGGGTTTTTTATCCCATAATAGAATTGGCAACTCCATTGGGGAATACAATCTTGTATTTACTTGTTTGGGTTGTTTCTCTCTTGGTCTAGGCCTTCTTGTTTGGTTTCTTGATTTTTCCAGTATCTTTGACTTCTTTGCAATCTGGGAAAAAAGTCTGATCTTCTGGATCAAGCCTAAATATTTTATTTTTCTTTGCTGCCCTTTTTATATGCGGTTTTTAGTTCACAAAGTCATGTACACACACGGCTTTTTCCAAAGAAACACGCGTATACACATGTTTTCTTGAGTACAGTCACGTATACATGTAGGTTTGTCACTGCACAATTGCGTATGTATGGTTTTGAATGAAATTTTTAGATCGTGAGTCCAGTAAATGGTTTTTCCTATTTTTTATTGCTTATGTTTAGTCCTTTATTATTTAGGAGAGTCTTGCTTCTTGCATATTTTCAGTTTCCTATCTCTCTTTGTGGGAAAACCTAGTCAACCTATGGTTTGCTTTTTGGTGAAGTGTTAGTTTTTGTGTTTGGGTTCAAGGCTTCTTAGTGAAGTTCTTGGCTATTATAAGCTTTTGGAATAGGGAATTGGTCTCAAATCACTTATAACCCAACCTTTACATTTCTTTGCCTTGCTTTCTTGAAAGTTGACATATTTGGTTTTCTCTTGGTTTTTGAGAAAGTCCTTCTTGCAATCTTGAAAAGTTTTCTTGGTCTTCTTGAAATATTTCTTGTTTGTTGGAGTTTTTATGTTGCTATTCAGATCAGTTTGTTTGAGTTTGCAACCTCTTTTCACTTTAAGTCTTAACATGTTAATGATTCCTATGGTTTGTGAAATTTGAGGTTCTTTATGTTCAAATTTGATCTTGAAGTCTTTAGTAGTTTTTTTTTTCTCAAGAATTCTTTATGCCCTGTTGATGGTGCTTGACCCACCAACATGTCAGGGGATCTCCCTGGTAAGAAGTCCCAACTAGACCTCATAACGTTTGGTGTAGGAGTCCCAACAGTGGGTCGTATGGTATCGCTTTGACCGCAGTTGTGTGTAGAGGCAAGTAAGATATCCTTGTTGGTAGCAAGGGTGTGATATGTGCAGCAAGTCAAGGAAGGTGCATGAGTGGTTCTAACACATGGAGGGTGAGGTGAGTGCACCCCTTAGAAACCTGTGAAAGAAAGAAGTTAAGAAGGGAACGCATGAGCAAAGATGCATCACAAACTAGAAGGAAAGTAAGCTAGCAATCCAAAGTGATGGTTAAACCAACAACACATCTCAGTAAGATTCATACATACTTAGATAGGAAAGCCATACATGCATGCGTAAGAAAATAGATACATATATCATTTAGAGTAAACAAGATAGATGAAATACAATACGGCATATGCATGAAACATGCTGGTTCTGCTATATTAAGAAGTGAAAGTTACAGTCATATAATACAACCATGAACAACCAGTAGTTCTGACAGTGGAATGTTATAGTCATTGCCGCCTACTCCTCCAAAGAGATATACTAGCTCTCCATAGTGGAGAAGCCAAGGCTCATCACAATACTCTCCAAGCTTTCCCTAAGATACTCCTACCAAAATCTTGGCTGACCAAAAGCCTTTAAAATGAGTTATGAGGGAATATATATAACAAAGGGTGGGGTGGCCCTTGACATTCACCTTTGTGACTATTCATCTACCCTCATGACTCTTCATCTACTCTATGACTGCTACATCCAACTATTGACACTTGAACTTCCACTTGACAAGACATTACATACAATCTACACATGTAACCATGTGAGACAAAATAGGCTTGAGCAAGTCATGCAAGACATCACTATCACTCAAAAAATTGTGGGAAGACCAGCTCTTTGATATCCTCATGGTGGTCGACAGTAGCAAACTGATGCCAAGCTCGGTAGTCCACGATGGTGTCCATGTACTCTATGGTGAAATCTTTTTGGAAACGAACTCTTGCCTCTGTAGCATCCGGGTACACTGCTTGGGCTCCTCTGTCCAACTCATTTGATAACATGTGCATCATTATCTTGAGTGTGGCTAGACCAACAACATACAAATGCATGGTGTCTGCACTGATCACCAAGTCTGCGTTGGTGGCTATGCACATCAACTTGTCAAGGTATGAATCAAGCTCCAGTCGGACTTTGCCTTTGTCTTTTCCTCAGTGAATGTCCCAATAAATGGGATCACATGTGTGTGCAGAACAACATCCATACTCCTAAATACTCATGCATGGGAAGCTTGAAAACTAGTCATGAGCTACAAGAGTTCTTCATAGTTCCAAATCTAACTTCGGATGCGTGCCTTCAGCTCGACCGCTCTCAGTTTCATCATCTTGGGAAAGTGTAACGAGGCTCCCTTGTATCTCATTCTCCATGTTTTCATGTAATCAACAACAATATGCACATTTGATAAGATACGTTCTCTCCTAGCACATGGCTGCTGCCAACCGTTGAGATGGACAACTACCTTATGCATGGTAACAAACTTGGAATAGAACACCCGCATGACTGTCTCAAGGGACAATACTTCATCTAGTATTGACTTCTTCAACTCTGCTTGGGCAGATGCTATACCCAACTCTCCTCCTTTCTTGGTCGTCTGTAACTCCTTAGCCATTCACTCGTTCTCAGCTATAAAAAATAAAACAATGAAGCTAGTGGCTTCGGCATATGCTCTGGTAGCATCGGTTAATGCTGTTGGATGCTTGCGCACGTCAAACAAAATCACTTGTTCCTCAAAATGCGTAGGAGATGTGTGATCATCCGGAGTATACACTCTATGCAATTGCACAACTCTATGCTGTGACTTGTCAAATGATATGTTGTGCATCTCTCTTTCCAGATTGTCTCCGAGGACCTCAATATCTCCTTGGTCCCTTGGGAATTGCTATGTTTCCAGATCTGATGAAACTGGTGGGTCGACCTCTTGGTGGTAAGGCATGAGGTTCATGTCTTTCTCTTACCCTTGCTACTCCATATCCGTATCCATCTGCTCAAGTGCTTGTTCAATCTCTTGAGTGAATTCCTGCTGCTGCAACTGTTCACCCTATCTGCTTGGTGCTAGTTGTTCGGATGAGTATACTAATTGTAAGGGCACAATTTCATTTGTATATACATTTTGTGCCCCCTACTGTACTTGTTCTTGCTGCAATTCCTTTTCCTATCCCCGCAACTCCTGTTCCTTCTGGAGTTTCTCCTTCAACTCCTTCACTATCTCCTCCATCCTCTATTTTTCCCTCTACCATTTCTTGGTCCTCCTTTCGTGTTGTTTCCTCTGTGCCTCTATTGTCAAAGCTACTTTCTGTACAAGTGGGTTTACTCTGAAATTGGAGCTTTGTTTCACCTCTGTGATGTTGCCAATCTTTCTCTTGCCTTTGTCACATGCTGGTATGTTCACCTCTGTTGCTATTGCTGGTGCTCTCCTAGATGTTGCTTCATGTTGCCTCGCTTACCATTCCATAGTGATGCCTACTGTTCATTGGGCCTGGAGAAGGTGTAACAATATCTCCATGGGTCTTCCGTTGCCCAATGACATGCCCCATGGATCCATTGAAACTATACTCTCGTGCAGTGATCTTTCACAATATAATGTGGGTCATATAGATTGAAGCTTCGGAAGTTGAAAGGATATTTCTTGATCTCCTCTATTTCGACATCCACATGCTTGAAGTTTCTTATATTGTACAACCTGATCTACAACGGAAGAGTGGGCCAAGGTGACTTCTTCTTTTCGTGCAGCCTAGCTGACAATCCTGCCGAGATGTGGTATGATACTTATTGCATGACAAACTTGTCCATGAAATTTTTTTGCAAAACATGCGGAGGCTTCTCTATGCTATACACCTGTATGAAGGTGCCGGGCGGTGAGGCATACCAATATTCTATATTGATCAGTGCCTCCATTACTTCCTTTGACATGCAAGGTGGATCCTGCTCAAATATCATCTTGTACACCGGGGTGACAAAATGATCTGACAGCTGTGTGATAACTCCTCTGAAGGTGCATTTGGAAAGAAATTTACAATAAGTATTAATAGTGATTTCCGCCGATGTTGATGCCCACTTCATGCCCACGAACTCCTGATGGGCACAGATTGCATCCAAGATGTAGGTAGACATGTAGATTTTTGCTTGCTGACCTTTGGGTGGCTACCGAGCTCTTGTGACCTATTCCTTTAGCTTGTGAGCCAATATGTCAGATTAGTTGCATGCTTTGCCTTCACTGGCTAGTTGGTCCAATGCGATCACCCAAATCTGTGAGAAGGTCTCCGTTCTCTCTTGGCCATACAGGTGACATGCAAAGATGACCAAGCATTGATACACCTTCCGTAGTATCTTCGTCTTGTAAATCTGGTTGGGTGTCATCCTAAATTTGGCTGGATCCTTTACTGAGTTCTTCAAGATATCCCTAGAGTTGGCATTGCTGCTGGTTATGCTTAAGGGTGTCTCCATGGTGATCACTCGCTTCAACAAATGGTACATCTGCTGATAATCATGTGCCCTAAAGGTAGAAATCTCCATCCCGCTGACACTTCTCAATGTCATCGTCTCAGGATCAATGTGCGAGACGATGCAATGTATCATGTCCACGCATGGGAACATAGGATACTTTCATGAAATCTAGTACAAGCTGAACTTGTGAATGTTCACATAGACTTGGAGGTCTTCGAGATCTTCCCCAAATGTGCCTGAGAATGGATCATTGACCTCTTTCCATTTCAACTTGATGTCTTTGTCTACGATCAACTTGGTGTCTTCATAGATCGGCAAACTCGTAGACACTCGCTCGACTGCTGCTCTAGTTGCACTTTTGTCAGTGTCCTTTGATGCTGCTCTCTTGGAGGCCATTGATCCTGAACTGCTAAGAGACAGATGAAAACCTACTATATCTAGAGACATGGTGACATGCATGGCAAGAAATTTGTTAGTTGAAACCAAAGAAAACTTGAGGGATTACATGCAACACACTTGGGGGATGACTGGAAAGGATTACACAATTTTCACTGGGAGGTCGAGAGACTGACTGCCAGAACTGCGCAAAAGGCAGTCTAAACTACCGGGAGGCTGGTTGGCTACTGGAATTGCGCAATGTGAAATCTAGACTGGCTTGCTAGTGTAGTTACATTTTAATCAATCCTAATTGACCAAGACTGCAACAATTAATTGTCAACCTAGGGTAGGTCTTGTTGTTTCAATGGAGTTCACACTATTTGTGACGATACACTATTGCAAAGAATGAAAAAAAGACATAAAGAAATAGTAAGGGATGTCACTAAATCAATTGTAGAAATTAAAAAACTCTGCAGAAATGAAAGCACACCTCACAATTACCAAAGCAAGGGCACGCCACACAATAAACTAATTACTACACCAGCTAGTCACTATCATTATGTTTAATCAAACCAGTGTAACAACATAATATAATCTGGAATTGAAGTAGATGTATTTTACAATTTATAAAAAAACAACAAAAAACCATACGACAATAAAAGAAACAATAATATACAACTACTTCTACTGCTGCAGTCTATGGTAAAGAGGAGGGCCCTTCCTCCCTAGTAAGGGCACAGGAACAAACACGAGACTAGTTAACGAATTAGATGAGGAGCAGTAACAGCATCACTGTAGTGACTTCAATATTAAAAATAATTCAAAGTTACAAGATCAGAGTAACAATTCTTTTCTATATGTCCTTCCTATACATGAGAAATCGAGTTCCTTTTATAATTATTACATACTCGAAATCAGGAATAGATTAGCCATGAGAACCTCATGATTCTCATGTTGATCATAAAATAGAAGTATTTATAACCTATTTCTAAATAAAAATGGTTCTCAGATACATTGGTTAAGATCACAACCACTTGGATTTGTTTCTTCTAAATAAACAATTCATAACCCTAGTAACTGTTGTGTGGAATAGTACCCATGACTTTTCTAGCTATGGTGCAACAACATCCTTCAGTCAAATGGCAGTTCGGGATGTAACAAAAATCACTAGGTAACAAAATACTTGGTGTGACAATGACCATCTATACCAACACATGGTGTAACAACATACAATGTTTAACAACAACCTGTAACAATGTACAAGGTGTAACAACAATCTGCTCTACCCTACTCTGAAACTGATCAGCACAACCTATTCACTCCATAACCTCGTCCCCACAAGAAACACCTGAAAAAGAGAAGAGGTTCCAAAATATTTTTCCAATTCTCACCGCAATTAGCCAAAAAAAGGAATATAATATGTAATATTCAGTAAAACATGGAAAAATAACATGACGGTGAAATAGGCTATATAAATGAGAACAAGGGTGATTAACATGTGAAGCTTCATGGGCTTGGAGGAAAAGAGGATCAAAACTGGGGAAAACAAGTGTAGAAAACAAGTATAAAAGTCACACCCAACATCTCCCCCCAACTGATGCAACTACATGTCCCCATGCAGAACCTCAGCTTCTCCTGCTATACCCTCGAAAGAAGTCTATAAAATTATAGGCACCAACAGTGTCTTCACCCGAAGCCCTGTATCCCTGAGTAGCCATTAATTGTCGCGGCTAGGATTCTTCTTCATAGTTGGATAGGTGGTAGTCCAACTGATATTATTCTACTAGTAACCAAATCAAAGGAAATTTAAATCTAAGTCCAATCCAGAATTCCTCCAATGTATGCACTACCCGAGCATATTCGGGTACCTGTGTAATAGAAGACATCAAATTTATGTATTCAAAAGGATCTCCTTCTTGCAACTCAACACTATAGGCTTCGGCGTGCTTAAGGCACCCTATTAGTGCTCAACTTTTCATTTGTTCATGCAAATTGAGGCAAATCATCACAATCCTCTTTCTATAAGTGGCCGACAGTTCCTTGACCCCTAGGGTACTAAGGAACAACTTAAACTCATGTCTTAGTTTATAAACCATTCCTGGTTCTTCTCTCACCCATAATATTGCCCTTTCTTCATTAGTTTTGGCTGATTTCATGGCTAGATTCCATTTGATTTGGTTTCTCATAAATGAAAGGAAAGACTGCAACTGCAAATCTCGCATATAGGAGAAGACACTTGCTACCATCTTTGTGCTGACATACTCACACATTATGTTATGCAAAAATAGCTCACAAAGTAAGCTCTATTCATCAAAATCACATGTACGAAATGTCTCAAGAAAAGTATGGGTAGAAGAACCCAAATCAGGCCTGTTCTCAAAGAATTCTTTTAACTAAAATAAATAATAATGTTCCCAGAGGAACACTGGATATGATCAGGAAGGCCACCTGCATCCTAGCAGGTTCAAGGAAAGATCACGAAGCTTTGTCTTGTCATTTGTTAGATCTAGAACCTGCCGCTGTAACAACTGCAACTGTTCATTTTTTTTCTTCATGGCTTCCTTATGACTTCGTGCTTCCCATTCTCTCTCACACTCTTCCTTTAACCATTTTTCCATGAGTCAATCCATCATCCTTTTATGTGCCTTGAGCAAGATCATTCCCTCTTCTAGAGAGAGGGAATGTTGCTTCCATTTATGTAACTTTGGTATCAACAACATTCTTTCAGAACACCATCCTTCCTCAAGATCCAGTGTTCTCCCACATTCACTAAAAATCGAGGGTGTAATAGTGTCCCGAAGGTGAAACTGCTCCATTTCAGCTACTATTTCTTGTGTAATATCAATTTCATCAATGGATTTTTGTGTAAGAGTTTATTTCTCTCCTTGATTAGGTTCCACTTCATCTACTGGTTCTTGCGTAACAACAATGTCATCCACAAGTTTTTGTGTATCATTTTCTCCTTGGCAAGCTTCTGTTTCCACTCCTGGTTCTTGTGTAACAATAGTGTCAACCACAGGTTCATGGATATCACCTTCTTCTTATTTCCCTTGGTTGGATTTTGTCTCCACTGCTGGTTCTTGTGTAACAACAGTGTCAACCAAGGGTTCCAGTGTATCAACTACCAAATAAATTTTTGTGGACTGCTCCATCTCATCTGCTAGTTCTTGTGTAAAAACAATGTCTTCAATGGAATTTTGTGCATCAGATTCCCATGATTCATTTTGTGTTTCCCTCGAGATGGTGTCCATTGCATAGACTCTATATCCCGTTGCCGCTAGATTCTTAGCACAGACCATGCACACATCACCTGGAACATTTCCCTTCCCGGATTTGTCTACCGCCTCAACTAAAGTGTCTAACCTTAGGGTGCTTGCCTCTACCTTCTCTTTTGCTAACGACTTACCTTAGCTTTTCATTCTTTTTTTCTAAATTTTCAATTTTGAAAAAACAAGGATTGAGTCTCGTTCTTACCTGGTGAGGAAGGTTCCTCTGGCTGAGCTTGCTCTTCATCCTTTTGCTCTGCTGCCTCCTTGTTATTCTTAGACATGGATGGGGACTTTGGGTGCCCACTAAACCTTATTCTCTATTTTGGCTGCCTATCACCAATTGTCTTGTTAACTGGCCTCTTTCCAACCCTTAATTTCAAGGGCTGGGGCTACTCCTTGGTTTCTGGCGTAGCTTCCTTAGATGTCCTAGTTTGTTTCCTACAGGTAGTTCTAGCCTTCTTTCTCATGAATTCCTCCCAAATCCTACCCTGGAAACTTACGGCGCCAATCACAATAAGCTTAATGAGGCCATGGTTTGTGACATAGGTCTCTGGATGCACAACAATTTTTACAGCTGCGGCCATATGCTTGATGTTTTCTAACAAAAACTAGGGAAGATTTATCAGCCATCGATGCCAAAGGTGGTTTAGAAATGGAAAGTGGTAATTGAATAGGATTGTTTCCCTTCCCTCACAGGTGATATACTTGATGAGGTAAAGTGCAACATCATCCCATGGTTGGGGAAGTGACAACCTATCAATCCCCCTTCCTTTCTTCACCAGCTATTCCTCCCCTTGGAGAAAATCCTCCTTCAAGGAGGGGTCATTCAATTTCCTGTTAAACCGCCTTTTCCCTTCTATTGGTAATTCCGTCACTTGGGAAATTATCCCTTCTGTAATGTCCAACTTTAATCCTCTGACCTCCGTTTGATTCCTCTATAAATTCTTTGTGAACTCCATGGTGTGGAGCTATAAAAAGGGTCTCTTTCACCTCTAGTTACCTCACATTAATATGTCAATCCGGGAACATTTTGCTATTTCAAAGAGTGTCTCAGTCTGAGGCTATCATTTGCCAGAGTAATGCTAGTAGCATAGTGTTGGAAAATACAAGAGTAAATGGACGCTTGTTTACAACTTAACTACTTCAAAAGGCTAAATCACACATTCAAAACATTAAGCAATTTATCAGTCAAGGGTTCGGTAGCAATAACCCATCCCTTTAGAAACTGATGGAAAAGGAAATCAGAGAAAAGATCAGGGGTTTTGGAGCCGGACAACAGATGCCGTTGCTCATTACAGTCTGAGATTGTTCTTCACACCGATAACAAGAAATGGAACGGCAGATAAGGAATAGAACGACAAAGAAATCAAACAGCAATGAAATGGAACATCAACCTTGAAATGGAATGACAAATCTAAAATGGAACAGCGAATCTAAAATGGAATAGCAAGTCTGAAATGGAATAGCAATTCGGAAATGGAACAACAATTTGGAAATAGAACAACAGTCAAGAAATAGACCAACAACTAAGTCTAACAAACCGTAAGTCTATCAAATCAATTGCATTAATCATAACCAAACGTCAATCCTTCATTCTTAAAGATGTACACACAAATGGAACAACACTGATTACTAATACATTATGGAACAACACTGAAAACCATATAGACACAACATACTCAAGTAGTAATCTGATTCAGTTGTCACTTCGGTTAGAAAGAATACGATTGCATTTCAAGATAGAACAACAATATTCAAGAATCTAGTAATCACAGAGAACAGAGCTTCCAAGATGAATTCTGCAATGTTAAGGAACAGGCGCATAACACAAAAGCTCTGTAATGGAACAACAACAGTATTCTGTAAAAACTAACCGCATTATACCAACACCTAAAAGAACAGAAATATGATGCAGCATCAATATAATACTTTTGTCTTCAGAAACCTTAATGGATTAAACACGACAGAGCATGTGATGTAAAATTTATAAAACACATCAGATTACCAGATTACGTCGATAAGAAAACCACACAAAAACCACGCATAATGGTACAAGAGCAAGTGTCCTCCAGGGCCGAGCCCTTAGCCTCCAGGGGTACACCGCTTGAAGTTATTCCAGGCTCAAAGATGAAAGAGTAACCAAGTTTGTATTAATGCATCAAGTAAAATTACAGTAGAGCAGTTCTTAACAAGACATGATGATCAAAGTTTTGATCTTTAAAAGAAATTACATAAAGGCATAAAAACATTCTTTTAGCTAACAGTGCTGCCCCTTATATAAGGGTGACGACGAAGATATCAAAATGCAGAAATAGATAAAACAGTGATCCCTCAGGATCAAGGATCCCGAGGGATTTGCAGAACCATTAACCCTCAGTCATTTCTTTTCTTTTCTGTGCCGAGCTGATATCTCCGCTTCCTTTCTCGGGCTGATCCGTTTTGATCTGGTTTGCATGTGGTCTCCCGTCGAGGGGACAACAGTTAACCCGTCTTTGTATTTTCCTTTAGAATGGAAACTTCTCGTTTTTCCTCCCTCTTGCACAAGGAAATGAAAATTAGCAGTGTTCTCGTCTTGCATATTAATCTCACATGTTTTTATTACAATTCTTTATCATTTTCTAAGTTCATGATGCAAAAAGGCTTGTAAGTTATAATGAAAAGATACTGAAATATGTTGGCATTATGATTCTAGTTTGGATCTATGGTACAGGTGTTGTACTTGATGGCAACTCACTCAAGTGGCAGATCTCAGTTCAAGCACTCAAAATCATTGAAAATGAGATTCCCGCAGGTGATCCTAAGAGAAGCTATGGACCCGCAGGTTCGCCGGCCAAGAAGTGCGGACATTCACGCAGGTTCTCCGTTCAGTAGGTGCGGACCCCAGTTTCACTCACTCCAATGCAGAAAAGCGCAAGCACGTGGGAATCTTTATGAATGGTCCATGGTATTTAGCCTGACATATTTGATCTTATGGTTTTGATCCATGGTTTTGTATCTAAAAGTATTGATCCAAGGTATTGGGTTCCTAGTATTGAATACCTATGGTTTTGGACCATGGTTTGAGTAAAGGCTTGCCTATAAAAAGGAAAGGAGATCACTTGGCTATTTTTTTGCGAAATTTGAATATCTTAAGATCTGAAATTTTGGGTGAATGGTTTTTTAAAAGTTAGATCTAAATCAAGGAGAAAACTTAAGGCGAATCTATTGATAAGTCGTGATCTCTCGGGCGCATGAACAGATTTGTGGATCTGACTGACTGTGGCACATTGGAGGACTATTAATTTGGCCCTAAACAGAAGTTCACAGGTGATCCACGGCGTGAGTGCGGGGGTACGCGGCTCAGGAGAAAGTGCAGTGCGGGGGTACGCATCGCAGCTGAAGGCGCAGTGTGAGGTACACAACGCAGGAGAAAGAACAGTGCGGGGGTACGCAGAAAAGCAGAAGGCGCAGTGTGAGGTACACATCGCAGAAGAAGGCACAGTGCGGAGGTACGCTGCCAGGCAGACAGTTCAGGTGTGGATCTGAGCAGAAGTACGCAGGACAGAAGAACGAGTGGTGCGAAGATACGCAGAGCAGAAGGCCGACCAGTGCGGATATTCGGAGGCCCCTCTTGGTGAAGTTACGGACTTATCTTGAAACATTTGTTGGCTGTCTTTTATCTATTGCTGCAGAGTTCTGGGTTTAGATTTCTGGTATTACTTTTCTGTTTACAACATTCTGAAGAATTGGGTGATTCATTGGTTGATTGTATAAGGAGATTGGGTGATTTGCATGTACTTGGTGATTATTTGATCTTCTTGGATCCAATCTGAAAATTAATGAAACGTGGTCCTTAAAGAAGAAAAAGAGCTAAGGGGGTTGTTGCTCACTTCCAGGAGAGACCGGAAAACAAGAGAGAGTTGTAGCTCTCTGCAGGTTGTAGCCTGCGTACTGGTAAAGGACTGCACCAGTACAAAATCCTTGTAAAAGAAGTTTCTAATTGACAGAAGATAGAGACATATTGCAGCAGGTAGTTTTCACCCACATTGGGTTTCCACCTTATATCTGGTGTTCCTTGGTGTGATTATCCATCTTTCTTGTTCTTGCTCATTATT
>APFE030395314.1:135537-152819 GCA_000404065.3 Pinus taeda
AGTTTGACCAGCGTTGACTTTGGTCAACGCTTGGTCCAATCAAGCTGAAAATTGGTGGAAAGTTCGATTTTTGGAGGCTGTACTAGCTGGCACAAAAATCGAGGTCAAAGGGTTGACCATTTTGCTGCTGCGTTGACTTTTAGCTTGCTGACCCTGCGTTGACTTTTCAGGACATCGTTGACTTTTGGAGAATTGACTTGGGTTGACTCATCTACTGGTTGGAGGTTTGTTGTGACACATGCTGGGCTGACTGACCAAAGGAGACTTTGCTGGTTGAAGCATCCTGTTGACCGCCGAAACGAACACACACATTTTTACTGTTTCTGATTTGTCTTCTGTAAGATCTGCTTATATGTTCTATCTGCATTTTGCTTAACTTCTTGTATGATTGCTGTGAGAAAAGTGAAATTGCTCTTAGCATAGAACATCTACAAAACTTTACAGACATCTTCCATCCATGATAGTCAGATTTATCATGGAGCTTGTCTTCAGTCGGGAAGTAGGATGAGAAACCCATTAAACCTTTTGTCCTTGTCCAACTGTCTTTGGTTATTGCTCTTTCACTCTTGCTTGGGTTTTGTCTTCACCTCAACTCTGATACCATGTTAATCTTAGACAACAATGGTATGTTCTATGCTTTAGAGCAATTTTACTTCAATTTCTTTATTAGCCCAGTATCAATATTCAGATTAGCAATCACATCAACATTATAGTAAAATGTAGATAGAACATAAACATAAACAGTAGAAGACAAGCCAAGACAAGAGGACACAAGATGTGGCACCAGCGAGGGACAAACCCCAATGTGGGGAAACCCTTGACCAAATCTTCTTTTAGTCTTCAATAGTTTAGTAGAGAGAGAGTACAATTTACAAATCTGATAATTTATAACAACAACAAAAGAGCCCTAACCAGAAAAGTCAACGCTGGTCAACAGGGCAGATTTAACCCTCAACAAATTGGTCAACTTCAGTCAACTTCGGCCTCCAAACAACAAGATAAAACAACCCTCAAAATAGTGAAATTCAGCCTAGTCAAAGTCTGGTCAAACAACCCACCTGCGGTCAGCCCTAGCTGCAGTCAACTGTCAACGTTTAGCCTCGATTTTTGTGCCCAAAAATGCGCCCTGCCTAAACAAAGATAGCCCTCACAAAAATGCAGTCAAAGGAGGTCAACACATGCTGATCAATGCGTGGTCAAATTGTCCAGAAATTTGGCCTCCTGAAATTTCGCCCCCCTGAAATTTCGGCCTCTTGAAATTTCGGCCTCTTGAAATTTTGCTCTCCTGAAATTTCGAACATGCGGAGAGAGAGGCCCAGAAATCCGTAACTAATCAATGAGGAGAGAGAGAGAGAAGTGTGAAGATGAGTGTGTCCAAATGAGCCTAAGTCACCTTCTATTTATATGCAACGTTGAGGATGAATAGAGGTGACTGTTGGGCTTTTGAGCCTATATAAGTTTGTTGGCCGACCTTGACAATTTGACCATAATCAAAATAAATTCATAACTTCATTTGTATATGTCAAAATCGGATGATCTTTAGATCAATCCTACACCTCTCAGAGAGAGGAATCGAAGAAAAATATCAGCTGACATAAATAAGATGACCCAGATGGAGTTTGGCCCTAGTTGCCAATTTTAACAAGTTGAGACTACAATAAGTCACAAATAGTTTTGAGGATAAGTGCTAGACCTAGACCTCATTGAGAAGATGAGGAGAGGAGGAAAGAAAGGAGGTTGGAGATGAATGAGAAAAATAAGGTGGAAGAATAGTATTAAGCGAAGAAAAACTTGAGTCATATCAAGTGCTTCAAGTGTGACTAGTGTTATTAGAACTAAACTGTTGATTAAATTGGTAGACCCCCCAAACTGGCATTTGGTTAGACCTGGATCAAAACTGGAAAAAAATTGGACTAAAAAACCTGTCAACTAAAACCACATAAAATATTCAAATTTTAAGGAAAAACATATATATTATGCAGGAATTTACATGGTAAGTTCCTCAGACAGAACACCAAAGGACACCGCTCACAAACAGATCACAGATCAATACACCAGTATTGTTGACGTGGTTAAAACCCTCAAAGATTTCCACGTCCTGAGCCAACACGACCACTTCAGGCAATTTATTAATAAAAGAATGAAAATTTACATAAGTTTCTCTCATGAACGGTTACCCTACAGATGACCCTCCATGCTCTTTAAATAGAGATCATGGACCAATTAGGTGTTAAGCCACGGATCAAGTGTCGTTAATATCGAGGAGAGAATGAACCGTCGGATCACTACATATCGTGACCATCAGATTGTAAGTTACAAAAGTACATAGTAAAGAAACACACTTTACCTAACTCTACACTAGACCAAGTTATACTTGACTATTTCCTATGTGTTGGAATATCCTAACATATTCATGTGCATCCATACGAATCCAAACAATATATACACAAATAAGCAAAAGTTCTAATTTAGGTAGCATGTACGGGTGCACATAACCAAAATAGCACCAAGTGGAATCCGTCTCTAAACCTAAAATACATCAACAAACAGGCTCTATATGGCCTCCAACAATAAAAAAAACTATGCTACAACAGATACCTATATATCATCAAAATCATTGTGTATATTAGTATTTACCATTAATTTTTTCAAGAGAGATGGGGCACTAAGCCCAATGAGAGGGTGAAGGTGAGGTGTGCGTGTAGCCTACTCTAGTCTAGGCACAATTCTCTAATAGGCTAGAGCATGCATGTATGCATGGAGGCTAAGAAATCTAACTTGGGTACCTAGGGTTAATTTATTTTTTGTGTCCAACCCTAGACAACTCTTTTTTAAAGAGAGGCAAGGTCTCTATTGTACTCTTTCAGTTCAATAGAGACTAGTTACTAATTAGAGTTATGATTTGAAACTTCTAGCATTTCTTGTTTTTTCAGAGTAATAGAATAATGATGTGATTTGAGTTTCAACTTGTACTTGTTATAATTTTATGTTTAATATGTTTCAATTCCTAGTAAAAATCGGATTGCATTTTTGATATTTCTTCTTGCGTTTTGTTGATCTTAAGTAGGCAAGTTAGGTCAAATTGCTAGAACTAATGCCTTGTGATGTGCATTTCAACATCTTGCTCATCTCTATTGTTTTCTTGATCATGGACCTCAAACACTTTGTATGACTCATACATGTTCTTTGTTTGGCCCCTAATTATTGTAAAATTAAATCCAACTTTATATTCTAAGCCTCTGGCTACTAATTGTTGTATGGTATTTTTGCCCTTGGGCATGGTCTTATGAATTCTCAGTGGACCCATATGTGTATTCGCTCTAGTGACTATGTTGACTTGGTCCTAGATGTTCTCATGTCTTCTTGTGCATTCATTGTTCGTGTCAATATTCCAATGTTGACATGGCCTTTAAGAACTATGTACATAGTGGACATTTATGATAGTCAACATTGTAATGGTTATGGGTTGTTGTTGTCATTGATTATGAGGTAGCCATGTGTCTTAACGGGCTTTAATGAGCCGAACCGGGGTTTGTGCATGAGGTTGCTCTATTTACTCGGTGATGCTTGATTGACAATGGGTTAATCATTAATCATTTGTCTTTGATCACTAGTGAGCGAGTTGGTTGTTATTGAGAACAATTAATATTAGTTTGGTTTCAGTATCATTAAATATTTTTGAAATTTAGCTCTTATATGTTATTTTTGTTTTTCTTCATTTGTGTATGTTACATAAGACAATTAGTTATGACTATTGGTCTTCTATGTGTGAGCTACTTAGCTATCCATCCATGTTGTCATGCCTGTGTTGTTCTGGTTAGTGTCTATGATGAAGGAATTGTGCCAAAGTTGTGATAAATTCCAATTTGACCAAGTTGTTTTCATGCATGATTGAGTTACATTATTGGAATTGTGTGAGAAGGAAATACTAGTGCATTTGGGACATGTTGCCGCAAAATCTAACAAGCCTTGGAGAGGGGTACCCTAGAAGGCTATCACTAGATTAAGTGACAACAATGGGGTAATGGCCCACTATCACCACAACCAAAACCCACTACTCTTTATGGATTTTCACCAATGGGAGGAGTCTTGGTATGTGTTTAGGTCACCTAATGGTTATTGTCATCTAAAAGGTGGAAGGTGACAAAGAGGTCTCCAAGGGAAAGACACAATTTAGACACAAGGGTCCAAGAGGAGGCAATTTGCTTTCCTTGAAAGGGACCAAATTAGAGCAACACAAAACCTAGGGTTTGATTATTTGATTGATAGGTTGAGAGTTGGAATGATCAAAGTTCTAGGTGCAAAGACAGGGTTTCCTGCAATGTATTCCAATAAGGTTATGGCACATGAAACCCTCAAGAAGCCCCCAAGTTGAAGTTATAACCAAACTAGGGTTTACCCTTGGGCAAACAACTAGGGCAAGAGAAATTATGGATGAATTTGGAATGATTGCCCACCAAAGGGAAACAATTTTATGGCAGCTATTTAAGTCTCGATGTGTAGACTTTCCAAGACCCAATATTCTTCCCCGTTAATTTGCACTAGGCCTTAGCTAGGTGCGTTGCCTTGGGAGGGCTGAATTACGTAAGAGAGAGAAAAGAGTAAAATTTATGGATGATGATTGACTTGATCACCAACAGTGGATGGCTAATGCCTAATCCTTGGGTGGATGGAGTCTATGTATGTTTAAGGTTAGCCAATCCTTGCAAGGGAGTAAGGATATTTCGATGCCCTAGCATCAACCCTAGCTATTATCTTTGTGGGGGATCAAAGGCACTTGGGAGAGCTACAACATGGGTTGCCAAGGGGAATATCATTCACATGTTATATAATGAGTATTGCACGCAACAATGATATTTGGCTTTTATCTAGCTGATTTTTAACAAATTAGGGCACAATAGAAAAACCGTAGATTACTAATATATTCCATACATTAGACATAAAGCAAAAACTTATCAAATAGAAGGTTCACTTACAAGATAACATGCATGAAAAATCCATCATTGATCCAAGATAACTTCTCCAAAGACAAAGATGTACTTCCATTGCAAAATTCATTCCATGGATCACATCTCTCCACAAGTAAAGAAGGCCAAAATTCTCCTAAGAGAGGTCGAATTCTCCAAGTGATGATGATGATTTACAAATGGTTCTCTCCTCTATTTATATGAGGACAAGTCAATTTTAACCTAAAGCCCCTAGACAACAAGTTAAATTGCAACAATGCATTATTGGGTTACAAGCCAACCCACTAGATTTTATAATAAATCAAATGAGAACCCACACATGTGAACCGTGAGGTCTCAAAATGCTGATGTCATCCAATAAATGGGTTCCATGTGGTATGTGTTGAGGCTTTTGAGTGCCAAGTGTGGTGTAGAAGCCTCTAAAAATCGTCATTTGAGGGTTGTCCCTCAAATCTGCATCAATATCCTTTTGTGGTCCCCAAAATCCAATTGGGGTACCAAGAGGTGGTCTCTTGGGTCTCCAATTGCTCAAAATGTCCAGCTCTGCTTTCAAAATGTTGAGGGCTTTCTTTGTGATACTAGCCCTCCCATGTCTCAAAAGGTGAGACCATCCTCTTATGGGCCCTGATTCAATTGCCATCCCTCATATGGTGCTAGGATGACCTAGGGACATTTTGGGTCCATGTGTATCATCCTGAAAAATCATCAAATGTAGTGCAAAGTGGCAGAGCGCTCTGGGTGCAGGAGGTGCTCAGGGGTAGATATGATGTGCTGCTACTGCATAGAGGCCCAAGGCTCTCAACGCTTCACATGTGGGTGCCAATATACTTCTCTGGGCTTGGGTACCTGTGGGTAAGGTGCCCAGGTCATGGGTTGCTGAACCACTTGACAATTGCAACATAAAGTCTAGTGAAAGCAACCAATCAATCAGGGACAATAATCATTCTTGCATCTAAGTGAATCGATTTTGAACGTAAAGAGCTATTTAATACTTCAAACAAGGCTTCCGTTTCAAAATAAGGGCCTTGAACTCACAATGGTGTTTCCTCCCTAGGTAGGAGTGGCTAAAGGACAACCTGATTAAGTGTTTCTAGGCCCCAAGGGGTAGGAACATTCCTCAATCCACCCTTCAATTGATAAGTGTTAGTGAATAATGATGGTACAAAGGGGAGAAGACTTCATGGCCAAGTGCCATGGTCAAAGGGACCAACATGATGGGGATCTACATCCTGAGTGTATAGATGTGAGAAGGGAGCAATCGTGGATGCACGAGTTACTGAATCGTCCTTTCTTTTTCCACCCCTCTTGTGTGCCTTTCACTTTTGCTTGGTTTTTTCTTTATATTACTGCTTGTAGCTCAAAGGTTTAGAGTTTGCTTTGAATGATGTATAACAGTTGTATTACCCCATAACGATGAGCCATTTCATTGCTAATTGGGGTTGGGACATGGGGTTCCTTCTATGATGTATAAGAGCAACATGTGCTTAGGAACCGGGTGATGGCCATAATGAGTGAGGTAGAGCTCATGCTAGGCTTTTGCCCACGTGCTAATGTGTATGTCCTTGCCATCTTTTGCATTTTGATATTCTTTTACTTTATTTTGTGGCCATAATATGCCTTTTCCTTTTCTTTTAGTTGCATCAACCTGCCAGGGCAAAGTTCGGGGCCCTACCCAAGTATGTGGATGTATGGGTACCAAATCCCAGAGAACCAATGGTTGGTTGAACCTGAAGAATGGAGGTAGAATATGGGCTTGTAATGTAAGATAGAAAGTGGTATGTATGGAATAGAGATAGATGGAACAACGCTATCTCAAATGAGGCTTCCCGAGTAGTGCCCCTTCTATACCCATTGGGCCATTAGGGGAGGTCCCACTAGACTAGGATTGAAGATTAACCTCCCATTTATGGTGATGAAACAATATAATGGTCAAAACCCCTCCTCCTTCCAAGTCACCCCATAATCCATATCAAAAGCCCAAATACAAACAAACATAAGCAACCGATTGCAAAATGAATAAAGTACCTTTTGATTGGAAGATTGTTAAAATTGGCAACTAGGGCCAAACTCCATGTGGGTCTTCTTATTTATGGCAACTGATATTTTTCTTGGATTCCTCTCATCGAGAGGTGTAGGATTGATCTAAAGATCATTCAATTCCAACATGTATTCATGGAGATATGAATTTATTTGTGTTATGCGACAATTCGTCAAGGTCGGCCAGCAACGAAATTGTCCCCATCTATCCTCAACGTCTTACTATAAAAAGAGGTGGCTTGCAAGTCATTTAGTCACTCATCTCATGTGATCTCTTCCTCTCCACTCGTTTGGGTTTTGGTGGAAGGAAGAAGATCCTAAGAGAATACGCTGTTCTAAGAAGCCCTAGATCTAGATGCTGTCATGAGAAAGAAGGCTCTACGTTGCCTAAACATGAAGAAGCTTAACGCTGTCCTAAAGAAGTTCTACGCTGTCTTAATGTGGAGAAGCCTAACACTATCATGGAGAAGCTCTACGCTGCCTAAACATGAAGAAGCTTAACGTTGTCCTAAAGAGATCTACGCTGCCCTAAATTACAGTCCATGAAGCCAGCCTTAACGTTGGTATGGAGAAGCCCTAAACACTTCTAAATGATGTCCTAATACACTGTCCTATTAGGGGTGTGTATGCAGTAAGAAGAGGCACTTAATGCAGTCATGATGGAGGCTTCCATTCACTGTCAAAGGGAGCCTCTATATGCAACTAAAGGAAGATCCATAAAAGCCCTAATTGCAGCCCTCAAAGGGAGATCTAATCCGCAGTAAAGGGAGATCCTTTCACGCTACATTAGGAAACACACAACAGCTAGAGGAGGCTCCTAACCGCAATACTTAGGGTGCACTAGGACGTTATTAATAAGTGTTTTATATGTAGCTAATGGAGGCTCTAATCAACAACATTTTGTTTGGGTATGTTATGCTAGGCAGAAGTGTCCAATAGGGCTGTTGCGTAAAGTTTGATTGGGTCACTGTGTATTTAAGGACCTATATCATTAGCATTATGTATGGAGCTATTGTGTGTAATACCGCTGAGATCTCAAACTATTAGAGGACTGTATGGTGCTGTTGCAATTGATGATGCATAGTGATGATGAGTAGTGATGATGAACAGTGATGATGGGTGCAACATGGTGCAACACATTGATGATGCACAATGATGATGGGTGCAACATGGTGCAACACATTGACGATGAACAATGATGATGGGTGCAGCTTGGTGCAACACATTGATGATGCACAGTGATGGTTGGTGCAGCGTAGTGCACAATGATGGGTACAACAGTATGTTGGTGCAGCATAGTGCACAGTGATGGAATGGTGCAACATAGTGCACAATGATGGGTACAACAATATGAATAGTGCAACATAGTGCACGGTGACAGTGGTGCAACATAGTGATGCATAGTGCAGTATGATGAATAGTGCAACATGATGATGATGAACAACATGTTGGGTACATCATGATGAGGTACAACTCAGTGATGGTGCAACATGGTGCAGCACAGTGGTGATGGTGCAACATGGTGCAACTCAGTGATGATGGACATGGTATGATGGTGCAGCATGGTGCAACACAATGATAGGTACAACAAGGTGATGGAATCACCTGTGTCCAGATCAGCTGCCTCATGTGAGATCTTCTTAGAGAAGATCTCTGCTCTTATTTTAATAAGTCAAGATGCTGACTTCTGATGTATATGTACTCTCTCTCTCTCTGCCGAACTATTGAAGAACATATAAGAAGAATTGATCAAGGGTTTCCCCACATTGGGGTTTGTCCCTGGCTGTCGCCACATCTTGTGTCCTCTTGTCTTGGCTTGTCTTCTGCAATTTATGTTTATGTTCTATCTGCATTTTACTATCATGCTAAATGTGATTGCTAATCTGGAATTGATATTGAGCTAATATGGAAAATTAAAGTAAATTTGCTATTAGCATAGAACATACCTAAAATTGACTTATTAAGGCAAGAGTTTCATGCTTGGGTCAATGGTTCTTAGGTCAAAGCCTCCATTGTAGGCTTTTAGGGTTTATGTGAAATGTCCTTGTAAATGTCATAATGTAAAAGACCCTTCTTGGGCTTTGTCAATCAAGAAAGAAATTAATTTTTATGTAAAATTGGTCATTTAGGCCTCCTCCACTAAGTCGGCTTCAACCTAGACAAGTCAGCCTAATTAGAGAGGCAGAAACCACTATAAAAGGGCAACAACTCTACTCATTTGGAAAACGTCCACAACAAGTTCGATTTGTAGTTGCTAGAGGCAGAAAAAGAGTGCGAAATTCAAGGAAGAGGAAGGAAACCTAGTGAAGGAGAAGTCAGTCTTTGTCAAGCATAAGAAGTCGATTTTTCTCTCTTGTTGTCTCACATGTGCGAAGTTGTTGGAAGGGCCGAAATTGCAGCACTGTAGCTATGGGTCGAAATTATGGATTGTTGCTAGGCTGAAGCTGCTGGACAAGAAAAGACTATTGGAGTTTGCTTAATCATCTTGAAAGAC
The DNA here is from genome assembly GCA_000404065.3 of Pinus taeda. NCBI lineage: Eukaryota > Viridiplantae > Streptophyta > Pinopsida > Pinales > Pinaceae > Pinus > Pinus taeda. Next base: position 145,036 of record APFE030395314.1, read on the forward strand.
TGACTTGGTGGAGGAGGAAGCTCTTTTGGGTCTAAGGTCTTGGTCTATCTTGATTTGATTTACTAGTGGAAGAATTTGACTGGGGTTTCCCCTATAGAGGGGTTTTAGCCTTGGTTGAATGCCTACATCTAGTATCGTTGATCTTCATGTTTTGATTTGATGATTGGTTGATGAAAAAAAGATAAAAAAGAACATAAAGAAAGTTAATAAGACTATAAGAATATCACAAGTAATTATCAACATAAGAGAATCTTTCTGCCTTTCTGATTTTCTAACATGGTATCAGAGCTAAGGTGAAAGAGGAAAGAAAAAGGTGGATTAAAGATCTACTGAAAAGGGTAAAAGGAAAGGGTCATATAAGAAGAGGAAGGTCTATTATATCAAAAAAAGAAGACATGATAATGAAATCTGAAAACAAGCTAGAAGGAGCCTACAACTACAGGGCATGGAAAAAGAGGATAGATCTTATTCTCGCTAAGCATAAAGTTTTGGATCTTGTTCAAGGAAAAGTTAAGAAGCCTACAAATGATGCAAGAATGGAGAAATTTTAGGGAACTTGACATCTTGGCCATGAATCGAATAGTAGATGGAGTGAAGGACAATCTAATCCCATACATATGCAATATAGATTCTGCTCAAGAAATGTATGAAGCCCTCTCCAAGTTATTTACCACCAAGAACATTGGTCAAATAATTAGTCTCAAGAATGAAATAAAAACAATAAAGATGACAAAATATGATATTGTGGTCATCATATTTTGTAAGGATATCTAGAATAAGAGATGAACTCTAAGCGATTGATGAAGTTGTACCAGAGAAAGAACTCATAATTGCTGCACTACTAGGTCTACCAAAATCATGGAACTCTTTTGCGTCAGGAATTAGCAATTGGAAAGATACTCCAATGGTCCAACCTATGAACAAATGTGGAATGTATGCAATCAAGAAGAAACCCTCATCTTGTTAGTAAGTGACAAAATGGAGGAAGAAGAAAACAACACTTCTAATGCCTACCCTGCTCATCACAAGAAGAAGGGAACATACAAGAATTTCAAAGGATCAAAGAAGCAGGTTGATCTATCAAAGATTGAATGATATAATTGTCTTAAGATGGGACACTACAAAAGTCAATGTCCCGAAAACCCAAGAAATAAGAATAGAGAAAGAGAACATGCAAATGTTGTCGATGAAGCCCCACCCAAGAAAAACAAGACTGAAGAATCCGAAGTTAAAGGCTTATTTGCTAAAATCTCTTAGGGATACTATCTCTCGCATATCCTTTTACTTTAAGTTTTGTAATGTTTTCTTTTATGTAGATCTAATATATTTTGTTAGAACATTTATGGATTGTTTAAGTTGTAGGTATCATTTCGAAAGACTAGATTAAGAGGGTCTTCACCACTCTACCAAAAGATAAGTATATTGTTCTTTGTTTTATCTTTCATGTTTGATTTCCTCCTCACATCAAGTTTTGTTTGTATTGTATACTAATAGTTAATAACCTTTTTCTTTATTTTTTCCTTGGTAGGAAAGCTTGCAGGATAAACAAAAGTTATGGACGAAACTTCTAAGGAAAGACTTGAATCATGAAAGAAGTTCTGTTGCAAAGGAAGCCCTTCAAGAATTGATACCCTACAAGGTTTGTTAGGGAACAACTCAAGGTATGTCACAGATTACAAGATTTGTTGCAAGGCTTTCTTTATACAAAATATATGATCATTTTTCTTTTCAAATTTGCGTTATATTACTAACTCTCGTATGTGTAAGGTTTTGAATCATAGAGATTCTTGTTAGGGTGATTAATTAATCATTAGATTGAATCTACTCTCATTATACTATCTCTTGTCATTTGATCATTCTTGTGAAACCCTAACCCTTAGGGTTCACTGTAAAACCCTAGCTTCTTAATGCCAAGGGTATGTCAATGTTGATTATGAAACCCTAGTCTTCTTAGGGTTTGTTGATAAAGTCTAAAACAAATGATGATATCCTATTCTTTTGAAGTTTAGGATTTTGGTAATGTCATGGTAAAAACCCTAGTCCTTTAATGTCTAAATGAAACCCTAGATTTTTAGGGTTTTGTGAATTAGGGTTTATGAACAAAACCCTTGCAATAGTCATAGTAAGATCCTAGGAAAGAAATCCTAGGTGTATATTCGTTTGTATGATTGAAACCCTAGTTTGGTCAAAATTGTTGTATATCTAACTTTGATGTATTGATGTTCATGTCTTGGGTTTACCTAGTAGGTATGGATATTGATATGAGATGCTAGTGCATGATAATGAAACACTAGATATGTATATGCAAGTATGTTATCTTGATAGTTGATGAAATCTAGGGTATATAACAAAACTCTATTAGAGATTGATATTATAGGAAATGATGATATTGTTTTCGATTATTGATATGATTTAGATTTGATGATAAAATCAAGGGTTTGCAACAAACCCTAGTAGAGTGTGACAACACATTGTTGAAAATTTGATTGAGTTGCTGATATCTAAAGCTTTATGTCTCAAAGATGGAGTTTAGGGTTTAATGTGAAACCCTAGCAAGATGTTGAAGTCTAGTATATAAAAGATGCGACCCTCACTGATTATGAACCTAACTAAGTTTAGGTATTTGATGTCTAAAGCCTGAATGTTTTGATGCTTCCATTGTAATGACATGATTTTGATATAGTTGACTTCATGCTTCTATATATTTGTACTTTCTATTAAAGTCTTGTAGCTACATAATCTTCAAGATGTTGAAGATGTTCATAATTAAAGAAGATAATAATGATGAGCATGATGAAGAAAGCTACAAGAATGATGATGATCAAGATAACCTTGATGCCATGAGAAAGAATGAAGCATTGAAAGGTTGAAGTTTATTTGATATCATAAAAGAAGGTAGCTGTTGATCTCCCTGAGTTGAGAGGGAGCTTGGATAGAAGAAAGGGTATATCTCCCTAGTTAAGAGGGAGGGCATATTATGACAAGTCATAGAAAATACATTGAAGAAAGAATGAAACCGAAGAATGAATGAAAGTACTACAAATGTATTTGCAAACAAAAGATTTGAGAAGTATTGAGGTTGTATTTGGTGCCATCGAAGAAGTGAAAGAAGAAGAAATCTTTCGACAAGTTGTATTTAGAGAACTTGATGATGATATAAGTAACATTAGAATGAGTAAGGACCCCAAAGGTTTGTGTTTACTTGCATATATACTTGAAGGTTCATTACTGATTGGGGTTGTGATTGTAAAGAGTGCGAAATTTAAGGAAGAGGAAGGAAACCCTAGTGAAGGAGAAGGAAGTCTTTCTCAAGCATAAGAAGTTGAGTTTTCTCTCTCCTTGTCTCACATGTGCACAGTTGCTGGAAGGGAAAAATTTGGAGTATTGTTGCTCGGCCAAAATTCTGAATTAGATGGTGGTCAAAATTTTGGATTGTTGCTGGGCTAAAGCTGTTGGACAAGAAGAGACTAATGGAGTTTGTTGAATCATCTTAAAAGGCTGACTTAGTGGAGGAGGAAGGTCTTTTGGGTCTAAGGTCTTGGTCTATCGCGATTTGATTTACTAGTGGAAGAGTTTGATTGGGTTTTCCCCTATAGAGGGGTTTTGGCCCTGGCTGAGTGCCTACATCTGAGGTTGTTGATCTTCATGTTTTGATTTGATGATTACTTGATGAAAAGAAGATAAAAGAAGAACATAAAGAAAGTTAATAAGACTATAAGAATATCACAAGTAATTATCAACATAAGAGAATCTTTCTGCCTTTCTAATTTTCTAACAATATTTGGTTGTTCAACACATCATTTGTTTGTATTTGCCATGTCACCATTTGTTGAAGTTGTCATTGAGAGCTAAGGCTTATTGGGTATCAATTCAATGAGAATTCTTTTATAGGGAACGGGGTGTAATACAAAGTAACATGCATGAGCAATGAGGGGTTTGAACCTACCTATTTCTTCTATGAAGTATACCATTTATAGGTAGATCCAAAAGTCTACCTAGTTTTAGGTATTACCCCTATTGCTTCTAAGAAGAATGATAGCCAATCAACTTGAAACTTCTAATGGAATATCGGGAAAGCCTTGAAATGCAGGGCTTCTCTTCATGATGTAGAGGCATGGACAAGGTAGAGCAAAGGTCTTACCTTCATTCTCCGCAACAAACACGACCAAAGGACTTTAAATAAGCTAAGGAAAAGCATATGCAAATCTTTGGTCGTGTTGAGGATTAGACGAATCGAAAGGACATATTACCTTCGCTCTTCGCACAAGGAGAAGGCAAGCAAACTTGAAAACAAGGCAAGGAAGGCACACAACGATTTCGATAAGGAGAAGGGAGATGGAAAGAAAAATTTAAGATACATCACCAAATTGCTTCAATGTGATTTATGAGATTAAATAAGAGAGAGAAAAAAATTATTTCTCACTTGTTTACTAAGAGGAGAAAGCAAAGTAAAAGGTAGGTGAACAATGCTACTTTATCGTAGATTGAGAATATTTCAAGATCATTTTAATGGCACCTTTTTTTATTCATTCCTTCAATATTGTGGGTTGAGTAGATATCAACCTCTTAAATTTTTTGGTTGATATAGTTGCTCTTTAAAATCTTTCTTATGAAATCTAACAAAATTATTTCAAGCCTTCGATGGATAGTAGTTATAGCTAAAAGGTTTTCATTACAAGAATATGTAGATGATTGCTATTGTATTGAGGTAGCTATTATAGGTCCCTAACGCTGATGTCAAAATGTTGGAGAACATTCTCACAATACACATAAGATATATCTTATTACGTATGGTGTCAATTGATAGAAGGGGAATAATCCTTTTATATTTTGTTTATGAGGTAATTTTCTACCCATATTATTTTCCCTAGGGAAAAATTATAATTTTCATTATTGATATATTGAAAATTACATGTACTAGATGCTGTGAAGCATATCCAAAATTGTGTAGCCAAACACTGTGATAGATATCCAAAATAACTGAGTAGGTCTTCTAAGCAGATCCCTACTAAGTGTCCAACATAATACTAATTTGTCTAATAATACCTATCTATATATACATCATCATACATTTGAGCAAAATAAAACATATACAAAAAATAAACATGATAGAAGTCTGGTAGTATCATATGAGTGCACAAAAAGTCTCCACAAATGCTAGGATCTCTTTGTTATACACCCTTTCTTCATTCATGTCAAAAAGATCTATGAACGGGCGATGGTAATACTGATAATGTTCAACTCCATTGTGCTTAATAATTATTCATGTGCCTTGGTTTTGCTGTGTACCTTCTTTGGATAACTGATTAGAAATTGTGTTCCTTTCCTTGAATATATGTAAACAAGATATATGATCAAGTTGTGCTTTAAATCATTAATGTAATCCAAAAGATTTCTGTGTGTGTGTGTGTGTGTGACAATGAGTTGTTCGATTGAACCAATTAATGACTATTTTGGAGTCAGTGAATACCTATAGCTGCCGACACCCTTTTTTGAGGGCAAAGAGAAGAATAAGCTTCAAGCTGTATAATTCTGCAAAATTATTTCTTCCAGGACCAAAACCAAAACTCATCTTATAGAAACGTTTATTACTCAGGTAAAGAACAACACCTCCCCCACTTCTACCTTGCCTTGCTGAACCATCAAAATATGCCCAAGGCTTTTAATAATCAATAGCTTCTATGAAAATAATGCGATTGGGACTAGATCAATCCTCCTCAGGTATAAGCCCATAAATGGAAATGATTTGTGCCCCTAATTTTTTAGGCATGAAAATTTGATTATCATTTTTTTTTAATCTACCAATCCAGATGGCCCAACATATAAGGATCGGGATATTCCATAGTTTTTGTGTATTTACCTCATGACACCAACCCTTCCATGCTTCAGTTGGTGACACTCCATGTCATCTGTATCGGATGTTCAATACTTGATAAATCATGTTCTATATCATATTAGCAACAAGGCATAGTAGAAATAGGTGGTCAACTATTTCGTCTGCACAGTTGCATAATGCACACCATGATGGTCCCTGGAAAGCTCTTTTTTTGAGGTTATTCGCTGTAGGAATAATGTTTGAGAGGATGCACCATAGTAATAATTTTGCCCTTGGAGGACTCTTCAATTTCCAAAAGATATTCCACCACCATCTCGTCTCTTCAGGATTTTTGGTAGCATATGCTTTGCTAGCCACATGACCTAACTACCCCAACTGATTACATCTTACTAACTTACGTCTAAACATGATTATTATGTTTATTACACTGAGTTATATTAGAGCATTATCTTCCAATATAAAATGTAGCACGGTGAAAAGAAACTGACAATAAGAGAATGTAGCTTTGTATCTTAAAGAGGAATATTGAAATAGTACTAAATTAAGGAGTGAATCCAATGTTGCACGAAGCGGGGACGTTTCTTGGAAGCGGGGACGCGGAAGTGTCATTTTCCAAAAATCTAGGAAGTGAAGCGTCTGCTATATATATATATATATTTATATTTTTTTGCATTTATACTCAAAACAAACATCCCAAATACCAAATAGTTGTAGAAGACATGAAAACATGCATATTTTTGCATAAATCAAGATAGATATGGCATCCATGATTCCATTGTAGTTACTAGTATGTACATCAACCTTCTATATTCTCGCGAATACAAACATACATCAAATTTTTAAGCATATTATAAAACATAAAACATTTAAGCATATTATAAAACATAAAACATAGAGCATATTATGATTTATCTAGCAAGTGAGCAACTGTCAACATGTCCAAAATTCAAATAATAATGTTTACAAAATATGTCACTTGGTCACCGCCAAGACAAAAAAAGGTTCAAAATTCAAATTCACAAGCCTACAAGTCTATTGAGTAATCTATGACAAAAGTAGTAAATTGTGAATATATCTACTAATCTCTCCTCCTTCCACCATGAAGAGAACGTGGCGGCGGGCCTCCACGTGGTGCAATGAAGAAGATGGTGCCTGTGGAAGTTGGGGCAGTGGCACTGTAACTGATGAAGAAGAACCCCCTACTATTGGTGTTGAACCATGGAACCTAGGAACCAAGGGACCAGATGGGGGTGGGGGTGGCATATCAACACGATCATCATCATCCTGGAATCGCTCAAAAAATTCATGAAAAAAAAACACTAGTTAACAAAAAAATTAAAAACATGAATTAGAGAAATGCTTTATAAGGAAAAATTGGAAAATTCATACCACAATGGACATACCTGGATAAGAGCATCCTCGAATTGCTCTAATCGCAACACTCCATCCTCCAAATTGTGCTCCTCTGGATTCTTGTCCCAAATCAACAGGTCTTTATTAGACTTTGCATCTTCACAGTAATGGGACAACAATGGCAAGTTGTAATGAACATAAACCAAGCTCTCTACCCAGTCTAAACTCAACATGTTCCTTTTAACACTGCGGATGAAAGAATAAGAGCTCCAACACCTCTCTGCAAAAGAAGTGTTTACCACCTGTGATAGCACCCGCAATGCCAAAGCCTGTAGAAGTGGAGTACCCCCTCCATGCATGTTCCACCACTCAAGAGAAGAAAAAGTCTCTCGATCTTTAATTGCATGCATGCTCCCAAATGGACGAGTGTTAAGTGTATAGTTGCTCACCTGTCTCCATACCAATGCAGCCTCCTCCTCATCAGGGATTAATTTACTCAATGCAGCCATATATTTTCTGTGAAACTCTTGATCTTGGTGTGGTTTTCTCCTGCTTCCCCCCCCAGGTGCTGGTGTTGAAAGCCATGATGGATGAT
>APFE030395314.1:156344-167619 GCA_000404065.3 Pinus taeda
CGCTTCAGAGCTTGGAACTGGGGGGGGGGGACGCTTCTTGCAACATTGAATGAATCTAAACACTTGGTTGAGCTCACAAAATCAGCAAAAAGATACAATAATGGACTCATTGAAGTGGCCAAATGTGATTGGTAACTGGAGTTTTCTCTCTTAAGGTTAAATCTTTAAGAGGAATGCCACTGCAAACTCTAGCAGCCTAGTTTAAAGCCTCACTAGGAAATCTGTGGGCTTAGGGAAACAATTGGATCCACCACCATTGTCGCCTCAGTGGCTTTCCCTTGTTGTTTTGCGATCATATATTATCCTGACATGGAAGGCTTCCTAGGCAAGACTTAGAGGTTAGATGATCTATAGATCCAAGCCAAATGGCTCTCTAAGGAGCTTGCTAAATAAACACCTTAAAAGATCTTCAATAAAGAGAGGCTCGGGGTGAAGAGAGTTGATGGGATAGAGAAAAGCACCGACAAAGCGTTGGAGGTCGAGATAAGTTCTATGGATGTTCAAGTAAACTTTTCTACTAGCCACCATCAACTCATATAATGCTATTGTAAGTTAGGGTTTCAAGAGAATGCAAATTTACAACATACAAAATAAGTATAACCACAGTTAGAATAGCCTATTAATGATAAGATCAACAAAAGGTTGAGGCTATTCAAAGAGATAGGTTAACACATAATTTTTTGTTGTTTGAAAATGCACAAAACAACAAAATTGACCTAGATGCCAGCCCTGAAATTTGTGGTAAAACATGCATAAAATGATGGATTTTGCTTTTTAAACATCAATAGAAGCAATGCCTACACTAAGGATAATAATATATACATGCAATTTAGCTATAAAATGCAGATTTAACGAATCCCTAATGCTAGTTACCATAAAATAAAGAAAAAAATAGAAAATTAAGGCTGATTGACACACTAAGACTAGTGTCTTTAGTCGATTGGCCAATGGAGTCAAAGTCAATAGGATGAGGTCTATGCAAGAGGACCTTGGATAAAGAGGGTTGAAGGATAATTCTCTACACTTCAAAACCCTAGTGGCTTCCTTATATTGGAGATTTAATATCGAAGGGTGCAAATCTAGTCCCTTTGATAGATACTTGATGACAAAATTTGAATAAATAAATAAGAAACAAGAGTTTATTAAATATATTCCACTTTTTAATATGGCACATGACAAACCCTAATTTCAAGAGTTTCTTGCACAATGGAATAAAATAGCATGAGACTTACACCATTCAAGCAAGTATCACTTCAATAATCCATAGAAAACCTTCTCCATGCAAAACATATCCTCCCTAAGACAGTTCACACTCTAATTAGTCATTGTGTCTAAGATAAAAGAAGAATCACTAATATACACTCTTTCAAGATAGATAGATAGATAGAATGAGTGTGTGTGACAATGATCCAAGATAATTTGACTCCTCTCTATTTATATAAGGGTAACAAAGTCAAATTTCTCTTAATTTACAATCAAAGGTCCTAAAAGTTTGCTTTAAGCATCCAACAAGGCTAGTAGGTCAGAAGCCAACCTCTACATAACTTTACATAATGATAAAACATAATAAAATGACTTTTTTTATCCACACGAGTGGGAGAAATAACTCTCGAACATGATGCCATCCTTATTTAATGAACATCTCCATCAAGTAAGGTGTTAAAATTTGTCTAAGAGTGCTTCTCACTTCTTGACACCTCATCAAAGTGGGGTGCAAATCCAATCCGCATCTCCTCATTCAATATGGCATCATCAAGAAGCCTTATGTCATCTTCCTAGGGTTTGTGTAAGTGATGTGGTAACCCTAGGGCATGGCGACAACATCGAAAATAGGTGTGCCGACCGTCCCAAAGTATCTCAAGTGATCACCATCCTCATTTGGGCTCTGGAACAAGGCAACACTCATCAAGTAGGTATAAGGCCAACCTGGGGGCATTCTGAGTCCTTTGGGACACATAATCAATCTTGCTAAGGACTCGACTTCTTGGCTCAATGTTTCAACATTTGGTCATGTGGAAAGGGCCATACATCCATGTGGAAGCTCCTCAAGTTCCAACTCCGAGGTTGCAAGGTCACAATTGCTCTCATGCTAGGCTAGACATCCTCCTCATTGTGCTGTTGAAGGGCCAAGTTTAACCTCAAGGGATATCTAATGCATTTGTGAGAAACCACCTAAAACATACCCTCAAAATCAAGTTGAGATCAACATCATTGGGTAAAGAAACTATTAAAGTATCATAGTGGACCCTATTCAATGTTAGGGGCACAAAAATGCTTCACACATGCTTTGCCTTCAATTGTCTTACTAGTTGATGATTTGTAAGCAAGTTACCACACTTTTGTTAGGGATGATTATACAATTAGCCCTAGTCAATGTGTCCAGCCCCAAAGGGGAGGGACAATTGTTAGGTGGGCCTATTAATCCATAGGTGCATGTGATAAATGTGTAAATGGAATGGGAAAGACTTCAAGGAAGATGCCACTACCTTGGTGCCAACTAAAGGAGGACCAACTTCTTGATTGTAATGATGATAAGAGTGAGCAACTGTGGAAGCCTAAATTACCTGTTTCCCTAGCCTATTTTTACCACCCCTCTAGTGTGCCTTTTACTTCAATGATCTTTCTTTTGTATTATGCATAGCTTGGGTGACCAACTTGCTTAATGCTTGTTCAATACCCCTTAAAGATGTAGTGTTTTATTGCTCATTGGGGTTGGGTTATTTATGAATTCCTTTGGTTTGGAAAGAGCATGATATGCTTCATAAATGGTTTATGGATGATGAGTGGGGTAGAGCTCAAGCTAGGCGTTTTCCCACGTGCTTATTATTAGTTCCAACAATCTTTTGCATTTTTTATTTTCTTTCATTTGTGGCTATATTTGCTTTTATCTTTCTTTCAACTGCATCAATCTCTTAGGGAAAAGTTTCCAAGCCCCGACTCAAAGATGTGGATAAAGTGGTCAAGTACTGGTGACAAATGACAACCAACCCGAAGAATGGATCTAGATATCAAGGATGGATGGAAAGTGACAAGTATGGTTTACCATGGGCATGCTACATCAATCAATGCCTCCTATTTGATGCAAATCTGCCTTTGATTTGCTCTATTAACCCCCTCGTAGGAGTTGGTTCCCTCTCTGTCTGAAAAAACAATTTCTTTTAGCCCTCGAAGACAAACTCTTCCTCTATAATTCATGGGCCCAAGCATTTAAGCCCTAGCGCTAATACACTATGTGTGTATGCACCTTCCCCTCAACTTAGAGCTGAGTACTAAGCCCAACACTATACACTACGCATGTATATCGTCTAACCAAAGTTCATAGAACCAAGCCCTATGGCTTAGTGTCATACACTAGGCGTATATGATCCGGGAATGAAATCCCGAATTGAAAGGACTTTGAAAGGAATTGCCGATGTGTCTCGACCTTTCCTGTCTGGTGCGTAGCCTGGGCGCTCCAATTTTATTTGCTGAGTGAGACAGTGGCTGGGTGGGCTCCACCCGTTCCACTCTAGCCTGACGTTGAAACTTTGTGCACCATTTCGCAACCTCCGAGCAGTCCCCATTTATACGTCTGCTAATGCTAAGTTGGCTCGACGTTTTACTATTCCCAATCGCTTAGACTTGGGCTCAAACAAATCTTCCAGGCTATTCCTTCCGGGATGATGTGGTCCGACTCCTCCTTTTCGGTCGTGTAGACTTGGACTCGAAATGATTCATTTGGGATGATGTCGCCCGACTCCTCTTTTCCGGTCGCTTAGACTTGGGTCTTTAACGTACCCGTCGGGGTATTACCTCCGAGATGATAGACTTCGGTTGATGGAGATTTGTCTGTCTCACGCTCCCATTAACTAACGATCTCCTCTCGCGTTTGGGCTTCAACCTAGTAGACTAGTTTCCATTGAGGACTCCGTCTAGTGATGATCTCGACCTCCGTTAATTGATGGACTTCTATAGTGGATTGAAATTTTGGCTAAGTGTTAGCCTTTTGGCGTTAAGCCCGACTGTGACTTCACGCCATTGTTCGACATCTTGTGTTTTGTGAAGCCTCTTCGCCGCTTTATAGTGTATGCAAATGATATTGAAGCCTTTTCTGGCCTTCCGCAATGCCTCCAACTTTGCGCAGGAGTATTAAGGGCTCGACCCTTCAACAAATAAAAACACAGAAATAAGAAATAACACGCACAACATCTGTTTAAAAGATAGGAAACATTACAGAGACCTGGTTGCAATGTACAAGCTCTTCGAGCACAAGAATTTTTGCACTAAAAAACCACACCACTCTACTCTCTACCTTCTATTAGTCAAAATACACGTAAGAAATACATTATTCAGTTCCTATCCTCAAAGAGAGGATCTAAGGACTAATTTAGAGAAAATCTACCTAAACTGCAACTGCTACAACAATTTGACTAATTTGGAGAATTACTTGGCAAATTAAAACGAATTCTGGCCTAACAATCCACTCTTTGAGGAACCAACTCCTCTTAGTAAAAGATTTCGACCTCTTGGTCAAAAGAGATTAAGAATGCCCCTGCATCATTGTTTGTGCCCCTTCCGGATAATAGAAGCAAAAAGGCCTTGGGGAATGTCACACTGGATCAAGAGCAAAGGATAACCTCCTAGGTGAAATATGGGAAAAACGATACAATCAAGAGTGGTCCACATTATAATGCCCTTAACATTAAATGAAAGCACATGATTTCGAAATTGGTTGGTGTACCTTTTGATAAATTACCCACCTTCCTTCAAGAAGTATGCTAGATGGGAGAGAACATTGATTAGAGCATAAGTGGAGAGCTTGGAAGTGAAGCTATCTGTGGATCATCATAGGGTTGTTGGCTGACTAAAGAGGAGAAAAAATTTCTCTAAGAGGGAACATCGCTTAAAGTGTTTATTAGCTCATTCATCTGCCTCTTATTGAGAAAAGCATAAGAGACCTAATTACATCTAACTTTTTTTCTAAATGTGATTATTACATTTATTACATTGAGTTATATTGGATTATTATCTTCCAACACAACATATAGCATGGTAAAAAGTGATTGACTACAAGAGAATGCAACTTTGTATCTTAAAGAGGAATATTGAAATAGTAGTAAATTAAGGAGTGATCTAAACATTCAATTAAGCTCACAATATAGGTAGAAAGATATAAGAATGGATTTGTTGAAGTGGCCAAATGTGATTGGTAACTTGAGTTTGCAATATTAAGGCTAAATTTTTAAGGGGAACCTTTCTTAAAGTGTTTATTAGCTTATTTAACAATGTCCTAGTGGGAAGAAAATGAGAGACAAAGGTGTGTGTAGGCTTCAGGAGTGTGGCAGCTAGGGTTTGGCCTAGCTAACTTCAATATCTTCTCCTTAGCCTCAATTATTATGTCAACCTTAAGGATGGTAGTTAGCCGAAACCATTTGTCCTTGGCCTTAATCATCGTCTCGACCTTCCTTGAGCTCAACCCCTTCGTTTAATTGATCCTCTTTATAGATCTCTTAGTTGAGGAAGATTCCTACATGTGTAGCTACTTCTACTATTGTGATGGTGCCACCTTGTGTCTAGTTTGATAGATTAGTTGTTAGGTTATCTATGTAGTTGGGAATCTCTTCTTTTGTGGTTGACACAACTCCAACCATAAGTATTGTTGGTATTTGGTTCAAATAAATAGTGAAAAATGGAATCTTAGATGGCTCCCAATACCTCAAAATCCATATGGTGCATAATACCTTGACTTGGTCGATTCCCATTGCTAAGGATGTTGTAGAGTATGCAGTTTTTATAAAGACAGTGGTCTCATATGTAGACTTAATAGCCCTTGGCCAAGACTAATAGATCTTCACCACTGGATGTTGTGTGCTTGGAACCAAAAATTGAAAGAGGAAGCATTTATCTACCCTTGTGCTAAAGGCTTCTTCATTGTGGAGTTTGACTTAATAGAGGATGGGGTTTGGATACTCAACTTGGGTCCTTGGTAGGCCTAGGCTTCATCATTTAACCCTACTGTAGATTCTTTCTTCACACGTGTCGTTGAAGAATGTAACTAGTGTTGGTCTTCATAATTATATTTAAAATGTATCTTTTCAAAGAAAGAAAAAGAAATTTTATTATTAAATCATTTGACTTATTAAAGCATGGATTATTCTTGGGTCAATTGTTTTTAGGTTAAAGTCTCCATTGAAGACTTCTAGGGTTTATGTCAAGTGTCCTTGTCCATGTCACAATGTAAAGAACCCTTCTTGAGAATTATTTGTCAAGAAAGAAAATTATTTTCATGTAAAATAGGTCAATTAGGCCTCCTCCACCAAGTTGGCCTCAAGGAAGGACAAGTTGGCCTCAAAGGAAGAATTCGATCACCTAGAAGGACTATATATAAGCAACAACTCGACTCATTTGGAGGAGATCACTCAACAAGTTCGAATTGCAGTAGCTGGAAGCAGTAAAAGGTATGAATTCCAAGGAAGAGGAAGGAAAGGGCTAGTGAAGGAGAAGGAAGTCATTATCTTGCTAAGGAAGTCAAAATTCTCTCTCTTGTCTCACGTCTCACACGAGCGAAGGAACTGAAGCTGCAAGAGGGCTGAAATTGCAGTCTTGAAGTTGGGCCGAAATTTTGATGCAGTAGGTCGAAAATCTGTCCTTGATGCAATATTGAAGCAGTGTTGATGCAGTGGATCTTTGAAGGTTGGAAGAACAATTTGAGGGCTGACTTGGTGGAGGAGGAAGGTATGTTGGTCTAGGGTCTTGGTCTATCTGATCTTGAATTACTGAAGGAAGAGTTCTTGAGTGGGTTTTCCCCTATATAGGGTTTTTGCCCTGGTTATGCGCCTACATCTGGTGTCCTTGATCTTCGTGTTTTGGTTTTGGTAATTGCTTGATGAACTGAGATAAAAGAACATAAGAAAAATTATAGTAATAATTCAAAGAAATCACAAGTAATTATCAACAAGATAAAATCTTTTTGTTTTTCCAATTTTCTAACATGGTATCAGAGCAAGGTTAAGAAGGAAGGAAAATGCAGCTTGAAGATCTACAATCAAGCGAATAAGGAGTTTTAAGAAGTTGAATAAGGGTCATCAAGAAAAATGATTATATAAGGAGATAAGTCTACTATCTACAAGAACTATGTCAAACTCAATGAAGGTAGAAAACAAATTAGAAGGAGCCTCCAACTACATAACCTGGAAAAAGAGGATAGATCTCATCCTCAAGTAGAACAAAGTTTTGGATCTAGTTTTGGGAAAAATAAAGAAGCCTACAGATGAAGCAGAGAAAGCAAAGTTCAGAGAAACCAAAATCTTGGCCATGAATCTAATAGTGGATGGAGTAAAGGACAACCTCATTCCATATATATCCAACATAGATTCTGCTCAAGAAATGTATGACGCTCTACTTAAACTATTCACAATCAAGAACATTGGTCAAATTGCAAGCCTCAAGAATGAGTTAAGAACTATTAAGATGACGATGTACGATACTGTGGCATCCTTCTTTACAAGGATATTTAGAATCATAGATGAACTTCAAGCAATAGATGAAATTGTACCAGAAAAGGAGCTCATAATTACTGCCCTTCTAGGTCTACTGAAATCTTGGAGTGCTTTTACATCAAGAATCAACAATTGGAAGGATACTACAACATTCGAACAAATGTGGAATGCATGCAGTCACGAAGAAGCCAAAATATCGTTAGTAAGCAATAAGGAGGAGGATGAAGAGGAGAACATCTCAAATGCCCGTTCCGCTCATCACAAGAAGAAGGGAACCTTCAAGAAATACAAAGGACCAAAGAAGAAAGTAGACACATCAAAGATCGAATGTTACAATTGTCACAAGATGGGTTACTGCAAAAGTCATTGTCCAGAGAATCCAAGGAATAAGAAGAGAGAAAGAGAACATGCGAATGTTGCTGATGAAGCTCCACCTAAGAAGAATAAGACTAAAGATTGGAAGTCAAGGACTTATGCTACTAAGTCCTCTCCCTCATATCGCTCTTAATCTTCTATTTTTAAGTTTTGAATAGTTTTCCTTTATGTTTTGATTTCTAGGGTTTATAGGTCTAACATGTTTGGTTAGAACATTTTTGAATTTTTGATAAGTTGTAGGTGTCCCTCAAAGATTGGATTAAGAGGGAGCCCTCACCATTTTACTAAAGATAAGTTCTTTACTCCTTGTCTTATCTTTTATGTTTGGTTTCCCTCTCTTATCAAGATGTGTTTGTATTATATGCTAATAACCTTTTCTTTATATTTTCTTTGGTTAGGAAAGCCTGCAGAATACACAAAAGCTATGGAGGAGACTTCAGAGGATAAACATGAAGCCTGAAAGAAGTTATGTTGCAAACGAAGCCCTTCAAGAATTGATGTCATACAAGGCTTGTTAAGGAACAACTCGAGGTATGTCTTAAACTATAAGCTTTGTTATAAAGTTCTCTTCATGCAAAAGGTACAATCACTCGTCTTTTTAAATTTGCTTTACATTATTGACATTGTTATGTCTAGGGTATTGAATCACAAAGATTCTTGTTAGGGTGATTAATCATTAGATTCAATCTACCCTCGTTATATTATCATTCTTGTGGAACCCTAAAAAGTTCCATTGTAAAACCCTAACCTAAGGGTGTGTCAATATTGATTATCAAACCCTAGTCTATTTAGAGTTGTTGATGAAATCTAGAAAACCTATTCATTTTATTTTTAGGGTTTTGGTGTTGTTATGATAGAAACCCTAGTCCTTTAGGGTTTGTTGTTAATTGGAACCCTAGATCTTTAGGGTTTGATGAATTAGGGTTTATGAGCAAAACCCTTGTACTAACTATAGTAAGGTCCTAAGATCGAAACCCTAGGTGTATATTCGTCTGTATGACTGAAACCTTGGTATGAATGAAAGTTTTGTATATCTAACTTTTATATATTGATGTTTGTATCCTAGATCTACCTAGTACTTATGAATATGAAATGCTAGTGCATGAAATCCTATATATATATATATATATATATATGATGCAAGAATGCTATCTTTATTGTTAATGCTCATGTTTTAGTTTAGGGTTTGTAACAAAACTCCAGTAGAGATTAATATTCTAGGGCATGATGATATTGCTTTCGATTATTGATATGATTAAGCTTTGATGATAATATCTAGGGTTTGCAACAAACCCTAGTAGTGTCTAATATGTAAATTCTGAAAATTGTTGAAACCTTAGATGCATGGCAGAATTGTTATTTGATTGAACGACTGATATCTAAGGCTTTGTGTCTCGAAGATGGAATTTAGGCTTTGCAGTAAATCATAGCAGAGTCTGTCATATGTCTTTGGAAGTAATATTGAGGCCCTAGATAAAATGAGACTTTTCTTGATTGAGTTGCTTTGAGTCTTGATGATGTAGTCTAGGGTTTGTGACAAAACCCTAGCAAGAAGATGATTATGTAACTTTCTATAAACCTAACTAGGTTTAGGTATTTGATGTCTAAAGTTTGAATGTTTTGATGCTTCCATTGTATTGACACAATTTTGATATGGTGAACTTCATCCTTTTGTATGTTTGTACTTGCTATTAAAGTTTTGCAGGTACATAATCTTCAAGATATTGAAGATGTTCGATAAAGGAAGTTATATGAATGATGATGATCAAGATGACCTTGATGACGTAAGAAAGGATGAAATTTCTTTGATACTATGAAGCTATTGATCTCCCTAAGTTAAGAGGGAGTCTGGATAAAGAAAAGGGTATATCTCCCCAGTTGAGAGGGAGGGCACATTATGACAGTGAATACTTTGAATTAAGCAAAAGAACTACAAATGAATGATTTTGAAAAATACTTGAGAAACATTGAGGATGTATTTGGTGCTGTTGAAGAAATAAAAGAAGAAGAAGAAAGCTTCCGACAAAATTGTATATGGATAACTTGATGATACAAGCAGCATCCCGATGAATGAGGACCCCAAAGGTTTGAGTTTACTTGTACATGTATTTGAAAGTTTATTACTAATTGGGGTTGTGTTTGAACAGGTAAATCTCTCCATGAAGAAGGATGAACACTTGGGAAGCATGCTTGGACAAATGGATATATCTAGTTTATTAGGGAGAGATGAAGCATCTAATGGCGAATTCTTGGGAGGAAATTTGGTCGGCCTATTTGTGTTTGATGTCTAGATCCCAAAGAGGGAGGGTGGCATTGGTCTTGGAGCTCTGACCTTGGATACACACCTAGATCCCTGGGTTGATGGTTAGTTAGTAAGCCTGATGGTACCTAGACTGGATGAAAGCTTTAGTTCATCTTAGTTCCACCCGGATATATTACCCTGGTTAGAAATCTAGTCTGCAACACTGAGTGTGTTAGAACTCTTTGTAGTTCATTTTGGAGATCTTCCATGTACCTCTATAAATATAGGTAATTATGAATACCTCCCTAGTTAAGAGGGAGTGTTGAAGAATGTAATTAGTGCCGATCTTCATAATTATATCTAAAATGTATTTGTCAAAAGAAAGAAAAATAAATTTTATTATTAAATAAATTGACTTGTTAAAGCATGGGTTTCATGCTTGAGTCAATTGTTTTTAGGTCAAAGTCTCCATTGAAGACTTCTAGGGTCTATGTAAAGTGTCATTGTCCATGTCACAATGTAAATGACCCTTCTTGAGAATTATTTGTCAAGAAAGAAAATTATTTCAATGTAAATTAGGTCAATTAGGCCTCCTCCACCAAGTTGACCTCAAGGAAGGACAAGTCGACCTCAAAGGAAGAATTTGATCACCTAGAAGTACTATATAAGCAACAACTTGATTCGTTTGGAAGAGATCACTCAACAAGTTCGAATTGTAGTAGTTGGAAGCAGTAAAAGGTATGAATTCCAAGGAAGAAGAAGGAAAGGGCTAGCGAAGGAAAAGGAAGTCATTATCTTGCTAAGGAAATTGAAATTCTCTCTCTCTCTTGTCTCACGTCTCACACGTGCGAAGTAACTGAAGCTACAGGGAGGCCGAAATTGTAGTCTTGAAGCTGGGCCGAAATTCTGATGCAGTCGGTCGAAAATCTGTCCTTGATGCAATATTGAAGGAGTGTTGATGCAGTATTGTTGTAGTTGATCTTTGAAGGTTGGAAGAACAGTTTGAGGGTTAACTTGGTGGAGGGGGAAGGTTTGTTGGTCTAGGGTCTTAGTATATCTCATCTTGAATTACTGAAGTAAGTGTTCTTGACTAGGTTTTCCCCTATATAGGGGTTTTGTCCCTGTTGTGCGCCTACATCTGGTGTCCTTGATCTTCATGGTTTTTTTTTTTTTTTTTTTT
>APFE030395314.1:176237-211728 GCA_000404065.3 Pinus taeda
CCCCCCCCCCCCCAACGTGTCCCGAACCCCGCGTGTTGGACACGATTCTTGAGGGACACGTGTTGGATTCGTGGGTCGAGCATGTCTGATTTGTGGGTTGAGTGTGTCTGAACACGAGGGATTCGTGGACCTAGCGAATCTGATTCGCCTGAGCAACGTGCTATGATTTTGGGAAACATGTCATAATTTTCGGACACGCGTCCCTCGAAAACGTGCCGCGACTCTTTAAAAAGCACGAATTGTGTTGCTTTCTCTTCATTGTAATGCCTCTTGTGATGTGGGTGTGTGGGAGCAAGTAGCAAAGGGTTTAGGAGCGCTTTGGACGTGATTCAAGCAAACGGTAAGTGCATTTTGTTTCCATTTTTTTCCAGTTTGCTACAACAGTTTGTTTGTCCATTTCGTTTACATGTCAGTGCATTTTTTCTTTATTTTTTACAGCATTCATGGCTCAATCAAGGGTAGTAGGGAAGGGGCAAAAGAAGGGGAAGAATGTCCCCATTGGTAATGCCCCCTGCTATTCTTGTTTCGTCAGGGTCTGTGAGTGCTCCCTCTGTTGGAAGTGGGGCTGCAATAACAACTTCAAATGTTGAGAGTAAAATAAATTTAGGAATATAGTAGGCTCAAGAAAGTAAATATCCCTTGTGGAAGTATGTCACAAGAGATCAAGGGCCATGCAACAAGTTAAAGGGAGGATGCAATGTTCTTTGGACATGCAGCTATTACAACAGTCCATTCAAGAGCACCTAGGCTGTGGAATTAGAGCATGTGCAAACATGTCTGTAGCTAAGAGGAAATCAATTGAAAGAGAGTCCAATGCTGGCGTGTCAAGGGTGATTGCATCATTTAAAAAAAACAAGAATTTGGATCCCCTCCAATTCTTGAGGAGAAGCATTAGCAAATTTCCATTTGGGAGTTCTGGTGGGGGTGTAGGTCTAGCAACAAAAAGAATGATAGTGGCACTTGGTCCAATGGACAAGATATTTTCAACAAGAGAGACGAGAAGAGCTTGATATCACCATTGCCTTCTTTTTCTATTTGAACTTAATATAAATTAATGTTGCACAATTACCTGTATTTATTGAGATGTGCCAAGCTCTAACTCAAGGGCCTCTATCGGGGTATGTGCTTCCCGGGTCAGAGAGGCTTAGGATCACATTGTTGCTTAGGACCACATTGTTGACTAAGGCAAATAAAGAGGTGGATAAAATGCTTGAGCCTATTAAATCAATATGGCCAACACCTGGGGCAATTATTGTTTTTGATGGATGGGCAGATCCAACATGCCACCCAATCATTAACTTCATTGTGTCTTCCTTGAATGGACTAGTTTTCTTGAAACAATGGATGCACTTGGAAAATACAAGGATGCACAATATATGGGTGAGTTGTTCATCAAAGTTATTGAAGATGTAGGAGTTGATTCTTGTGTGCAAATCATTACAAACAATGCACCTGTTTGCAAGGCCGCTGACATGATTGTGGAAGCTAAATATCCACAAGTATTTTGGACACCTTGCATTGTCCATGTCTTGAATTTAGTGCTTAAAAATTTTGCTTTTAATGTGCCTTGGATTGGAAGTCTTATGAGGATGCACGACATGTCTGCAACTTTGTACAAAATATTACCATTGCTCTCACAATCTACAGAGAGTGCACACATATAACATTGTTGAAGATTGCAAATACACGGTTTGCCATTGCATTCATCATGCTGAAGAGGTTGAGGGAGGTCAAGACCGCTCATGGGGCCATGGTTATTTAAGAGTTTTGGACTTTTCGGAGAAAGACAAATCAAGTATCCTAAAAAGGAGTCAAGGGCACAATGTTAGATGATGCTTGGTGGGAGAGGGTAGATCTCACTATTAAGATCATGGACCCTATCATTGCTTTGCTACGATTTGCGGATACAGACCAATCCATACTAGGAGTGGTTTATGAGGGATGGGATTCCATGATTAAGTATGTGAGGACCATTATTTTATAGAGTGCCTTGAGTATGAGACATCATTAGATGTCTTCTTCACCACCATACAAGATATTCTTGTTAGCAGGTGGGACAAGAATCACACACCTTTGCATTGTTTGGCTCACTCATTGAATCCAAAATACTTCAGCCATTAGTGGTTGGATGGTGGAGTTCTCTAACATTCCCTGCTCGCATGAGTGATGAAATTTCACAAGGGAGGAAGGATGCATTGAGACATATATTTTAGGATAGAGCATCCCTTGATGAAGTGGAGGATGCCTTTGCAGAGTTTGCCATTAACACTAGGCGATTTGCAAGCTATGATGTGATTAGTGATAGGGGCTAAGAAGCCCTATTCTTGGTGGGCAACTTATGGGGCAACATGCCCTCCTCTACAACAATTAGCCATGAGGCTCGTCTCTTAGGTTACTTCATCTTCTTGTTGTGAGAGGAATTGGAGTACATATGGGAATTTGTATGGTTTGAAGAAGAGTAGGATTGAGCAGTCCAGGGCAGAGACAATGGTGTATGTGCACACCAACCTTCATCTTATTTACAGGAAGAGGGAGGAGTGGTTGAAGGGAAAGACAAAGATGTGGGATGTGTTTCTTGATGATATGGCTTTGGACAACAATGTTGAGTTGGCATTGGCCAACTGGATCTTAATGAGCCAGTGGTAGAGCCTATCACTTTTGGTGATGGTAATACTCTTGAGGGGTCATCCTCCACAACAATAGATGCAGAGATTACATTGGATACAAAGGAGGAGATGCAGAGGATAGCCGTCGTGACCGTGACCGTGATGCTGATTTTGATGATGATGATTTAAGAGCTACCTATTACCTTGTAGTTGTTTTGTATTTGCTATTTCTATTTTCCATTGGCATTCCTAGTCAGGAGTCCTCAGTACTCAATGTCTATGTAACACATTTTGATTTTGATGACTTAATGACAAAATTGTAGTTTATTACTAATTTCTTGTCTTTCTCGTATCGGGACATTGACGAATCTGTCACAATTGTGTTTGTATGCATAATGTTACAAATTTACAATGTAGAATCTAGATGTATGTCTGAATTTCTATCATCATGGGAGTTTGTGTAATATGAAATATATATTTAGTAATATATATATATATAATATATATATATTATATATTATATTATATATGTCCTACATGTCCTGTTCCAGGGGATCTACGTGCTCCGTGTTGGACACTCCAATTTGTGTGTCTTGCGTGTCCCCATGTCTGATGATATGGGACAATTTGTCAAATCCATATGCAATTGTGTAGAACATAACCAAATGTCCAACACTGTAAGTGGAAAAGAATGTGCCATAGAGTCCCCATGCCTCTGCACATGTGATGAAATTGTCAACAAGATGATCACCCTATTCCATCATGTTATCAAATAATCAAGGAATGCTCTATCTTGGTTAAACTACCTATTTCCACTATGGTATTCCATTTCAAGCAAATATATCAAGATTAATGATCCAATATAGCCTTTGTAAGCCTTGTACTTTGCCTCTTTATTGATGCCTCTTTATTGACTAACACTGCCCCTTTTGACTTATAGGACTAAAATTTTAGTCTTGACCTTGAACTTTGACACTTACATTTTGATCAAATGAAGATTCTTAAGAAGCTAGTCCTTTGGGAATTTTATCAGTCTTCAATTGGATAAGACTGGGCAGATCTCTTCTTGAATCAAGAATTTTATCAACTTAGGTGAGAAACCACAATATCTGTTCTCATTTTGAAAAGTGTTGAATCCTTAGGTCGATCTAGTTCTAGACTAGCTTCCTCGTCTTCCATATGGAAATAGTCAAGCTGTTGCATAACCTCTTTAAGGTTGACTTTCCAAAACTTGACTTCTTCAAGTGTCTTTAGTGGTTGCTCTTTCACGTAGCTTCAGATACCATGTTGATTTTTCATAAGAGAAAAAGATCTTCTAATTTGATAATTACTTTCTAATGATATCTTCAACAAATTGTCTTGTTACGTATATCATTAAGCAATTGTAAATATAAAATCTCAACAGTAATGCAATAATTATAGTAGGATCATAAAGAGACAACCAAGCAAAAAAAAGGACACAAATTTTGCTATGGGAAATCCAAACTCGGGAGAAAACCCATCAATCTTTCTTGGGAGAAATTATTCTATTCAGCATAAGTATAATATGAGTTTTACAAGTCAACCTTGGAGCTATTAGGGTTATACCAGCTCACTACTAGTCTTCGACCCTTCCTTCTAGCCCATGTCCTCAGCCTACCCTTCTTTCATGAACAACAACCCCTAAACCACCTTTGTTGGCCTCTTCCGAGGCCTGAGATATCTTAGGCCTATCTCCCATGCCTCTGAGGCCTCTTGACCCCTCTCCTCTGCTTGCGTCCTTCCTCCGACAAGCCTTATCTCAGTTGCGTCTCACACACATTATTCTCCACTTTGGTATTGAGGCCTTTTTGGCTCTTCTGCAATAGCCGACGACCTCTCGGTCTCTTCCCTAGGGCTTTGGCCCTCTTCCAAGAACAAAATAGAACTTGGCCCTTGAACAAACTTTCACACAACAGACAAAAGGATACTTCTACAACCTTTCTTCTTCCTCCAATATGCAGACAAGCAATTCGACCTCATCTTCTAGATCGGAAATCACATAACCAACTTTTTCCTTGATGCTACTTGTCCTTCCTTGGAGATCTGTGACTCTCTTCTTGGCTGCTTGTTCTCACAAGATGTTGTATCTGAAATGAGAAGGGCTAATGACCTTTTACAATGATCTTAGGGTGCCCAAGGGGCATGTCTCCCTGGCTGGGCCAACTTGAACAATTGGAACTGACTTGAGTAGATTAAATTTAAAATTAAAATTTGAAATTTAATCTTCTTTCTTGGCTGACTTGTGTAATTGAGGAATACCTCCCTCAACTACCCAAAAAATCAACAAGAGTCGAGACGTCATGTGGGTGGGGGCGGCTACGAATTGAGCCTTATCACAATGGGCCAAACATGTCTCGTGGAATTGAACTTGGGTGGATGGGAGAAAAAACTATGCTCCCAACCACTCGAGCTACCAACTCGAGACTTCAAAACTAATCTTTGTTATGTTGTGTTGGAAGAAATCACTAAGGGTATATCACGTAGTGGCACATCAAGAAGTTGGACCCACCACTACAAGTGGGCAACTTGCATTGGAATTCATGTACCATGTGTTGAGATTCGTGACACCACCATTGGGATCCATGTACTTGTGTTTATCTACATTGAGGTTGTGTACTTCATTGGGATATGTGTCACTACATTGGGATCCATGATAATGCATCGAGTGATGATGGGGACACCATATCATCATAGTTGATACTAGACCACTAAAAAATGGACCCCTTGCCCAATTCGACACCTTACTATAATACATGCATAATTATACCCTCCTTTGACTACATGTGGGGAGTTTGTTAAGGTATTTGAGTACTCATAGGAGGTGATTACACAGGGTCATGAATTGTTATATTGGAGATGACATCAAAATTTGCCACCTTCTTTTGACTGAGGAGTGGCCTACTTGAGGAGTCACATGGGCCATCTCACATTGGATTCTTCCTTGGACATCCCAGTCGTGTGGGAGTGATCACAATCTTGGAGGTTGTTATTTCTTGTTTTGTCCACTTCCTTTCCTATGGGGTTGGTTGGAGGGGTGCCCTAGGCTTTGGGTCTTTGGTTGACCACTTCACTTTTTTGATGGATGTTGGCTACATTTGAGGGAGGCACCCTTAATTTAGCCTCTTCATGCTCACACATGTGATCATTGCTTAAATCTTTGACCACATTTTAAGGGGGCACTCATGTATTGGAGGTTTATGAAGGTCATTTGTGCCCACTTGAGGTATTTTTCCCATTGTTTTGAGTTGGGACAATTGTTTTTACCCATAGTTTGAGCTAAGCACATTTTATTGCAGCATGTATTGAGGAGGTTCCCTTCTCATTTTTATTTTTTGGAGAGTAAAATGAGAAAACTTGCTTAAAGAGTTATTGTGCATCAATATTTTTGTAAGTGATTGTTTAGATATTGTTCAAGTGTTAGAGTACTATATTTTTTTTAGTTTTGCTATAGGACAAAGCTACTACAAGGACAAAGAAGCGCTCCTTGCTCCACTTGGAAGGGTAACTAAAGGTGTATAATTTTCTTGCGTTCCCTCTTTGACAATCAAAGAATTGTCTATTGCATTAAGGTAGGATGTCCTAGGGCATTGTTACCGCTAACTTTAGTAGGGATCCTAGGAGGGGTTCCAAAGGGACTACTACTAGATCAAGTGGTAACAATAGGACAAGGACCCACTATCACCTCAATCGATATCCCCCGCTATTTACAGACTTTCACCGATGGGAGGAGTCCCGGTACAAGACTTTCACCGATAGGATAGGTAGTGATTTCTAGAGCTCATTCACTAGAGAGACTCAAATAGTAGGGCTTGCTTTAGAAGCAAGGTCAAGCGCTTTCTAAGAAAGGCTCAATGGAGGCTTAGACCTAGGGATTAGGGGTATTCTCCAAATAGAGGATGTCTTAGAACTAAGACTCTTCTATAAACTAGGTTTCTAAGTGGCCTTGTGAAATAAGGAATGGTAGAGATGTGGGACCACAAAGAAGCCCAAGGGCCACCCAAACAAGACCTAGGGTTTCAGGTGAATCTTCAAACAAAAGATCTAGGTCAAGCAAGGGGAAAGAAGGGATCAATGATAAGTGAACTTCCTTTGAGTTTTCTAGCATAGGAGATCCCTTAGAATGTCTCTAACCTAGAAGAACCTAAATCCAAATGATTTTGGAGCTAGGGCATAGTATATCTCACAAGTTGACTGTGGGATTGATCTCAAATTTGGAGGACCCGTGGAGGACACCTCATTGTAGTTCCTTACGAACTCGCTCATCAAACTGATGGCTAGAATGGAATTCGTTGGATGCCCTAGCTAGGCCATCTAGGGTTAGGGTAGAAAAATTAAGGAAAAGAGAAAATCTAGGGTGATCACCAAGGACTTGAGACCAATGTTTAGCCAATTGTGGAGAATGGAGTCAAAGTGAAATTGATTTAGGATTTTTGCTCTACCTAGGAGCCTTCTTGCAACTTCATATGCTCTAGAGAAGCAACTACAAGATAGCAAGAAAGAATTATACTTCAACTTTGTAAATTTGTGGAGTTTCAAGGTGAAAGGTATCAACCCACCCTTAGGAATAGTTCGATCTTCAAGTCAAGATGAAGAACATATACAACGAGCCAAGATTACATGTGTTTGTGAATTTCGCATAAATAATTAGGGCACAAAATTAATCCAAGCATAACGTTCCATACATTAGACAATAGCCATAAATTTTGTCGCATAAGAAAAGAACTTACATGACAAGAAGATTATATCCATCCATTAGACTTGCGAAAATGAAACTCCAAGGAAAATAACAAATATCCAAACGTCAAAATGCATTGATTGATCTCCAATTCATCCAACAATAATAGGTTCGAATAGCCTAAGTTAGCCTAATGATGCCTCTATAATAAAATAATGTGCAAAATAACAATACTTTTGGTGACAAGCCCACCAAATATCTCCATAACATGAATAATTAGTCTCTTAAGCGGGTTAAAATGATAAAAGGTAGCTACAAGGGCCTGTTGGAAGGCCAAATGAAGTCCCTCATGTGCCATATTGAATAGGAGAGCTCCAATAATAATGATGAAGGGAGTGGCCCCTTAATGTCCAAGCAAATGACCTGTGGTGCTCCTAAGTAGCTGTGGGGGCACTAAGAACATCCTCATGGGTCTCCAGCTGAATCGAACAAGCCTGTGCTCCATCCGTAAGGGCTAGAACAATGATGCGATCCCTCCTTTGTCTTCCTAGGTGAGACAAAACCCCATTTGGGCCCTGGATCAACTGCCAAGTGTGTAGCCAGCGGGCAAGGTGGTCTAGGTGCATCATCATCATCGAACAAGTGGACACAAGCAAGTAGTGAGTGGTGTTGAGGATCCCATGGTGTGGAATCTGCTCTCTGTTGTAGTGGAGGCCCATGGCTCTCAACGCTCACCGTATAAATGTCATTAAGACCCTTTGGAGGTCTTGGATCCTGTATAGGGAGACCAAACCCCAAGATGAAGACCCATTTGCAATCCTGTATAAGATCCAATGCATCTCCTCGCCTACCGGTACAACAATTCATTAGTGCAATTGAGCAAATGAGCTTACAAATCATGGAACCAAGTGGGCACTGCATAGTGGCATGCCCTTACATAATGGGCTTTAGAATGTACAAGTGTCCCCATGCTCAAGAAGGAGGTTAAGCAAGGACCCTATTAGGTGGTTTCAACCTCTAAGGGATTGACAAGTCCATGGTACATCTGTCAAATGGCAGGTGTCATGTGAAATAATGGTGGAACAAAGTGGGGTAGCAAGGGAAGACTCCAAGCAACATGCCATGGTACAAGGGTAGCTATAACGAGGGGTTCCCACACGAGTGTATAGATGTAGGAGGGAGCAACTGTGGTACATGAGTTACCCCAACCTTTGTTTTTCCACCCTTCTTCATATGCCTTTTGCCTTTTATTGATTTTTCTTTTATAATAGCTCGGGGCTCTAGGGAATGAGAGCATGATGTGAATGATATAACAGTGGATACCCCCTTAGGGTAGGGTAGTTCATCACCCACTGGGGTTTGGGACAATCATGGATTCCTTAATGATGCATGGGACTCATATAGGGGACCTAGGAACCAGGGCGATGGCCATGATAAGGGGTAGAGCTCATGTTTGGCTGTTGCCGATGTGCTAAATTTTTATGTCCCAACCATCTTCTGCATTTTATGGTGCATTTCTTGTTGTAAGTGGCCAAATTATGCTTTTAACTTTCTTTTTAGCTACATCAACCTTTGGGGCATCATTCCAGGCCCGACCCAAAGTGTGGATAAGGGGAGGGGGAGGCTAACTCCTTGTGGACCCAATGGACAAATGTGGACTCGAATGGGAAATATATGAAAAAGGGCTATAATGAGCGAAGGGGAATGATGTTTGTGGTATCAGGAAGCGAGACCACACAACCAAAATCAGGGTTTTCCATGTAATGCCACTCCTAAAGCTAGTAGCCAATAGAGGAGACCCCATGGGACTAGGATACAAGCTTAACCACCAATTTGGACAAGGGGACAAGAGTACAGACTAGGCCCATTCTTTCCGCCAAATCCCCCCACTAATCCATGTCTAGAAGTCTCCATGATAAGTAAGCAATGATACCCAATTACATAATGAAAGCCATACCTTCATGATTGTAAAGCCCACCTTCAAACACACGATCATGACATATCTGTGAGGGTTCATAATGGCTGGCTCAGGTGGGGGAGATAATGGCACATCGAGCTATCTGGTGTCTGCAAGGGGCTGTTGGCTGTCGGTTAATATGTTATGGGTGTCACCCACAGGTGTTGGGTAATATGCACTTTTGTCTTGCCTTGGCCAACCTTCGAGATCACCTTGCTAGTACTTGGAGAGGATTCCTAGGGGACCTATCACCCCATCCATCCCTGAAGAAAACTTAGTGGACCTAGCCAATGCCTTGGAGGTATTCCTCCTTGGTGCCCTCAACATTGCCTCATTCTGAAATCTAAGCTTCATCTAGAACTTGTGTAGTGACTCCATAGCCCTGTTAATGCACTGGTCTATCATCTTCTTCAACCAAAAACCAAAAAAGGTTTTCAATCTTTTCCCTTTATTTTGTTTATTTTTGCAACCTAGGGTTTCTACTTGTTTAGTCTCTTAATTTAGGTTGTTTGATTTATCTTTATTCCCATTGTTATAGCTTATTTATGCTTGGGTCTCTTATATGCTGATTGAGTTTTTAAGATTTATCTTTACATTGGCATAATCTAGGGTATAGATCATTGTTTTCATTCACTATTCGTTGAATTTAACTCAGTGGCTATCAAACTAGCTATCAAACTCAAGCGCTTAATGTCATATATCCAATGGGTTTATAATGCTTGGAAACACATATTAAATGCTAAATTTGCTCCTTCTTCATGATTTATATGTTTGAGGGGTAAATTGATGCCAAATCAAGGCAAACAGCTTGATTAAAGAGTTGGTATCGTTGCAGCTTAACGTTCAGGGTTAAAAGCTTATGTTTTTCAGATTTAAGTTTGCTGATGATGAATATTGCAGTTCAAATTACACATCAACTTATTTTCTATTCATCCTAACTCTTAAATGCATGGGATTCCTTCCTTTCATGTTGCTTTCATGATGCTAATGACAAGGGTTTAAATAGGTCTGCTTAAGATTAAATTGGGACTCTATTGCATTTATATTGCAACATTTTTACTCATTTGCTATTCTAGAATACGTCCTAAGTGAAACGATGCAATAAGTAATAAAACACTGTGGTATTGAAGTGGGATGTCGCACTTGTTACAGGTCTGTCCTGAATCTTTAATGCTGGCCTCGTCACAGAATTAATGGTCTTTATCACAATCTGAATGGCACATTTAATGACAATTCACATCTAATCCTTGGACGTTTTATAAATCTGTGGTAGCATCATCTCTTTGAATGGTGTCTTTCAATGGTTAATGTGACACTGTTTGCAGAGCCATTTTAATGCTCTCAATTACTATTTGGTAATCATGGAATACAAGCACTAAAAGCTATGGCTATAAAACTTGGCACCTTACTTGACTCATTTCTAAATATAAAGTTTGATTGGTAAATGTTTGCATTGAGAACATTGGTAACTTTCATTAGTCGTTATGTGATAATGGTTCCTCATTTCTGAGCTTCATAGATAACAGAAATCATATCTTGGACCATATTTCATACATCTTGGTGGCACGGTATGACTTCTATAACACAACAATATACGAGATTGAAATGCTGGTGTATATCTTTGGTTTCAGAGCATCTTGGGCACATAATTGTCACCTTAAATCTGTAGTGACATCTTGATGTATGCCTTGAAAATGTATCACAACTTATGGTAGTTGGAATATCATAATACATGGTAGTTGCTTGTTCCTAAGTTCTGCTGCCCTAAAACAAAATAAGGCATTGGGTACACATGTTGGTTTCACGATCTTGTTTGCACATGTGACTGGTGATATTTCTTGCCATTTATTTATTCTGATCTAGACAGGGGGTCACCCTTTACTTGACTTCATAATGATGACGCATAATAAAATGTGAATCCTTATGACAATACAATCATTGTGATTAATTCCGTTAGTTTCATGGTGCAAATTGAACACTTGTAAATGGTTTATGGGGCAAGAATTACTTTCCCTTTTCAGAGCATTCATATTTGAATAAGCATTGTTGTTTAAGTTGGACATATCTTGTGGTTGGCCATAGTAACTTGACATTCTATTCACGCTTAAAGCTTGCTTTACATCCTCTAGAGTGGATAGTGTCATTGATGAAGTCTTTTCTCAAGCCAAGTTACAAGAGCCTCCCTTCTTTACTACACGGCCTTGCTCAGCTTGACTTCTAGGAGGACCCTCCTTACGATGGAAAGCCCTTCCTTAGCCTTAAAGTGAGAGGCAAGGCCGCCAAGGTGATAGTGGGTGGCTTGCTTGAGAGTTGCCTCTTTGCCCTCCCATTAGGTTTAGGAATTTCCCCCTTAGGTGAGAGTTTAAGTCACAACAGAAATTATTGCCATATTAATTCTCTACATTGCTTGTAAATCCACACTATATGGTTCAGTTGTAGTTCATTTTTCAGTGCAATTTTAACTTATTCTTGTGAAAAAATGTTTATCCACTCATTTCATAAAGGGTACAAAACTCAAGAAAAACATTGAGCCCTTAGAAAAGTGTCGCAAACATCATTTAGATGGTCAATAATAAGGAATCAACCTACAATAAACATAAATAATGCTACCCACTTGAAATTTTGAATTTTGTACATAATGCTAAGAAACCTTATTGTGGAAATTCTCTGTTACAAGCAAATGCCAATAAACTGACACGCCAAGAGCAAATGCTCTGATACAAGTTTATATGGGTTTCAAAGGCATAAATCCTTCAATCACAAACATATCTTAGAGTGATTTCAACAGCAAAATAATACTTTGGACAATGCACCACAACGAGATCAAGTGGAAACTCAACATTGCAAAATGGGGAAGTGGAGTACATTATACAGACACAAGAAAGGAGACAAAATATATGAAAAGTGATGCTTATGTTGATGTTTGTAGTTCAGGCAGTTACTTCTGTGCACTTCTAAGTGTCTAGACATGTGGAAATCACCTAATTACCCTTTACCCTTAGCAATTACTTTAAATATTAAAGTAATTTGTTTTTAAGTTAAATATTAAAGTAATTTGTTTTTAAGAGAAAAGTGAGTTTAATTTAATGAAATGCGAAGGTTATTTGCATTAGTGAATTACATGAATTTCAACCATTGATCTTAAGTGAAGTTGAGATTTAATCTCAATCGTCAATTACTTTGAAGATTATGGTTGTGAATTTGGTCAACAATTCAACTTATAAAAGGAAGTTTAGGCCAAGGATGAAGACACATTTGTGAGCATATGACACAGCGAAATAGTGAGGTCTTAGTGATTGGGTGGAGAAGGACATTCACTCAAGTGTGCAACAGCCAAAGGAAGAAAAACAAAGAGCAACAAGAGAGAGAAATGTTCAGCAAGTGATTTTGCTGCAGAGAGGGTGCATATGTGAGCTGTAGATCTATCTGAGGAGGTCATACAGCATGGTCAATGGCAAGAATTCGCTTGGGCAGGTCTGCAGCAACAGGAAACACATGGTACAGACCACAGGTGCACGACAGGGAGACTGTATGATCTCATACAGACTCATACATGCCTGGGAAAGCAGAGAAAACAGCTCAGAAATTCCCACGCGTGTGTGGGCAGGTAGAGAAAACCACTCAGAAATTCCCACACATGCGTGGGTAGGCTGTAACGACGGGCAGGTATGTAGAAAACAGGCTTGGGCAATGGGTCATATAGCCGTAGGATTGAGGGTTAAACATAATTTTTTTAGCTGGAAGTTTCTAGGTTCTGCTGTGAGATTTTTTCTTGGCCATATATTTTCTCTATTGGGAAGGCCTTTGTATGTTGAAGAATTTTATTAACGAAACAACAAATGTTAAAGGCAAGTTTTTGTGTATGTTTATTCATGAAATTGGCTGTTTTGCTTAGGCTGAAAATTAATTTTATTTACCAGTTGAAATCCCAGTAGTACATTTTGTTTAGGAAGCTGAAAAAGTAATTGAAATCAACAAGGATATTTGCTAGGAAAAATTTGCGATTTACTAGGTTAGAAAATTAACTTTTATTAGAGAACCTCAGAAAAGGAGGCCGACTTCCTAGTTTGCATAGTAGAAAACCAATAGTACAATCTTGTTTGTGATTATCAGAAGGAATTAACATATGACCATTTATTTGTTTAGATCGAGAAATGCTAGCAACTATTCTTAGTTTTGAACACAGGTTGGATGCGGTTAACTTCCTAACTTGGTAGGAAAGGGTTACCTTGTTGCTTAAAGAGAATGACCTTTGGGATATTGTTGATAAGGAGATTCAGCCACCAAGAGATCCAACATTGTTGGCTTCCCATGAAAAGGACATTAAAGCTCATCGTGTCATTATGGATGGCGTGAAGGATCACTTGATCTCTCACTTGGTAGAGAAGAAGACAGTCAAGGGAATGTTCAAGTCTCTTGTGGATTTATTCCAGAGTGGTAATATGAATAGGAAGATGATCCTAAAGAACAAGTTAAGATTCATCTAGATGTCAAGATTGGTTAATGTGACCTGTTACCCACTAAAAAGTGGGTAACCCTAGAGGAAGATGATTTTCTCCTACTTTGGATAGCCAACTAGCTAACAACTCTACATTTGCTCAATATATGATGATATGCCACATTCCTTTGCCATTTGCACTAGTTAGATACTTAAGCCATCCAACATTCCTCTTGGAGGAAAGTGGGTTAGCACTTGGCAGGCACTTTAACCATTTTGCAATCATGTGTTTTCACTTAATTTTTTTGGGCATTCGAACATGGATAAAGGGGTGAATGGATGATTGACCAATCTTGACTGTAAACTTGTTCTCTCACCTTACTAGGGGGGTTAGTTTTTGACCCTAGTCTAGTGGGACTTACTAGTGGGACTTTTTTGACCCTAGTAAGAAGGGAACTACTTGGGAAACTTGGATTGAAGTAGCGTGTCCATAACCCTTCCATACTTACCACTCTTCACCATTCCCCCGATTTCATGTCCATCCTTCAAGTTTGTTGTCATTGTTCATTGGGGTTGACACCCTCATATCCTCATCATTGAGTCTCGATTATAAACTTTGCCCTCGAGGTTGATGCAATTACAAGAAAGGTAAAAACATAAAATGGCCATCCTGAAAGAAAAAGAAGAGTCAAAATGCAAAAGGTGGTCAGAACATTAATTAGTGTATGGGTAAAAGCCTAGCATGAGCTCTACCCCCCTTCATTAGCCATCATTTGGTTCCTAAGCACTCGATGCTCCATCACATAAATAAAGGAACCTTTGCATGTCCCAACCATGGTGAGCGAGAAGCTGACTCATCATTAAGGGATAAATCAATGTTATATCACGAATAAGAAGTTTGGACACCAAAGCTATGCTCGTTCATAGCATTATCAAAAATAAATAAAATGCTCATCAAAGGGGTGGAAAAAGTAGACCTCGAAAAGGGGTAACTCATACCTCCTTGATTGCTTCCTCCATACATCTACACACTTAGGATGATGGCCCTCTATCAACTGGTCCCAAGACCATGGCACCTTGCCATAAAGCATTTCACTTGCGTTGCCACATTATCACAAACACCTATGAATTGAAGGGTTGACCTAGGACATGCCACTTCCCCTTAGGGGTTGGAAGCACCTAATAGGGTTGACCTAGGACATGTCACCTCCTCTTAGGGGCTGGAAGTAGCTAATAGGGTTGACCTAGGACATGTCACCTCCTCTTAGGGGTTGGAAGCACATAATAAGGTTGACCATCTAGCCATCCCTAACAAGGTAGGGAACACTTACGAGACTTATTCTAGTTAGATATTTGAAGGTGATCCTAATTTCAAGTATTATTATGCCCATAACAATTAATTATGGTCTACCATGATGCATATATGGTCATTGCCCCTAATGATTGGTAGCTTACACTTCATTTTGAGATGGTTTTTACGGGCGATCTTTTACATAGTAGCAGAGGCCTTGAGGGCATGCTCCATGCCTCCACTGCAAATGATGCCCAGGCCATACAACACATTTACAAAGAGCAATGATGACCTTGTAGATGCAACGTTGCCCCTCCAAAGCAGAGCGTTGGGCACTTTGACTACTCCAACAGATGATTGACACTTCAGAGTACCCTTAGATACCAAAATGTTGAGATCCTCTTGCTTGGTGTTGGAGATTCTTGATGATGTATCCAGTGGACATAGCATGCCCCTAGGCTGTCCTTGACATTGTTTGATGGGCATGGCTTGATTTGAAGTCTAAGTGATGATGGTCATCCCTAGGATGAGAAGGGAAGGCTTGCACTACCAATTGAAGCCTGAATGCTAGAAAGAGATTGTGCCACGTCATACTTCTAGTCGTTTTGAAGATGACGTAGGGCACCTAGAACATGGTTTTGAAACTTGGAGGCATTTTGAGGCATGTTTTGAGGACTTCCCCTCAAGGATGGAGTTGATTATGATGATGGGACATCTCTCTAGCCCATTTAATGCACCTTCATAGCATTTCTTGCCCAAAAGGGCATGATGTCATGCTTATGGAGAGTTTCTACTCACGTGTGGGCTTTTGTGTTTTGTAACCCACTATCTTGGTCCATACTCAAAATTAAACTTGTCATAGGGCTTTTAGGCTAATATTGTGTTGTAAAATGATAAGACAAACCTCATATAATTTGAGGAACGTTCCATTCATCATCACATAGATTTTGGCCTCTTCTTAGGAGCTCAACTTAGCCATTGTCTAACTCGATACTTGTGGAGATGTAATTTTTATGTTGCTCTTTCCATTGGAGATTAGCTTATTTCTTAAAGGTGTCTTTTCGGAAAAAGCCTTCTTTCAATCCAAAAAGACACCTTCAAGAAGTCAACAACACCTTCCACTAGTTTTGTTAGGAGACCTTGATGGTTTGACCAAACATAGAGGGATGCGCTGGAGCATGTTGAGGCTCCTAGGAGCACATTTAAGGTCAGTAGACTGCAAAAGAAATTTCCAAACTATGTGGCACTTATGAGCCACCATTATTGATTTTGAGCGTTCTAGTTTTCAGGAGGCATCAAACCAACATATTTGGACGGATGCCATGATGGAGGAGTATAACTACATTACGATGAATCATGTATGTGATAGAGTTGAGACTGGGAGACAAGTCAATGGTGAGTTTCAGGTGGGTCTTCAAGATTAGGCATACTGCATATGATAACATACATAAGTTACATAAGTACAAGGCAAGGTTTGTGACGAAAGTGTTCTCCCAGAATGAGTGAGTGGATTGTGAGGAACATTTCCTCCAGTTGTTGGATATGCTTATGTTAGAGCTATCTTATCTATTGCTTCAGTCATGAGGTGCATGATACGTTAGATGGATGTGAAGACAACGTTCCTCAATGCACTGATTGAGGAGGTGCATATACAACATCCCTAGCGCTTTGAGGTACATGGGAGGGAGTCTCACATGTGTAGATTGAAGAAGGCATTATATGAATTCAAGTAGCCACCCAGGGCAGGGTACTCCAAGATTGATGGATATTAATTGAGCATGGGATATACCAAGAGTGAAGTGGATCCCAACCTGTACTTCATACTCGTTGGAGATGATCCAGTTATCTTGGTGTTGTATGTGGATTTTCTGTTTCTTATAGGTGCATAGAAGCTCATGGCAAGGTGCAAGACATGATTGGCTACAAAGTTTGAGATGAAGGACATCAGGTTGATGCATTACTTCTTGGGGTTAGATGTATGGCATAGGTTAGGTGAGATCTTCCTTGGTCAGGGGAAGTATTTAGTGGGGATCCCGAGAAGATTCAGGATGGAAGATTGTAGACGTATGGCTACACCTATGATCACCATTCCGAAGAAGGTATTGACTTCAGATTCAAAGTTGGTGAATCCCATGTTGCATAGACAATTGCTAGGGTCCTTGATGTATTTGGTCAACACTAGCCCTAATAATTGTTTTGTTGTGATCACCTTCAACTAGTTCATGGTTGAGCCCAGTCAGGTGCATCAAGTAGTAGTGAAGCATGTGTTTGAGAGGTATATTGGAGTTGTTAAATCGCTTAATATTAACCTCGATTTATTTTCTCACGACAATTATTTATTCCCAACAATTATTTAATTAACAAAATAAATCCTGAATTACTGAAAAATAAAATCAATGGTATTTTAACATCTATAAATATATACAATAGAAATAAATCATAGAGATCAATCACATTGCAATAGAAATAATTCAACCACAACAATTATCTGTCATTTATTAATATGTAAAAACAGGGTTTCAACCCACATAGAATTTACAAAGAAAAATACAGTGACTGGAATGCGTAACTCGGGCCCAGTGGAATAATCTAGCCCAAGGAAAATCAACCGATTGGAAATCGAACTTTGAATAAATTCGGTCAATGTTATAAGAACACGACCAAATTCGCTGAACTGATCTGTTAGAGGGAAAAATTGGTTTGGACCAATGAACTAGACCATTTTTGGCTACTTCGGTATTGAACTAGCTGGTTCTTGTATGAAACCAACTGGTTTGGTATCAAACTGACCTTTTTTCACTGGATTAGCCAGTTTTGTTCAATGCTGCAAAGGAATGGTGATCATATGGCTACACCTGTGATCACCATTTCGAAGAAGGTCTGACTTCAGATTCAAAGTTGGTGAATCCCATGCTGTATAGACAAATGCTAGGTCCTTGATGTATTTGGTCAACAATAGCCCTAATAATTGTTTTGTTGTGATCACCATGAGCTAGTTGATGGTGGAGACCAGTCAGGTGCATCGAGTAGTAGTGAAGCATGTGTTGAGGTATTTGAGAGGTATAGTGGAGTTGTTAAATCTCTTATTATTGACCCTGATTTATTTTCTCGTGACATTTATTTATTCCCAACAATTTATTTAATTAACAAAATAAATCTGGAATAACTGAAAAATAAAATCAATGGTATTTTAACATCTAGAAATATATACATCAGAAATAAATCGTAGAGATCTATCACATTGCAATAGAAATAATTCACCCACAACAATTATCCGTCATTTATTAATATGCAAAATTAGGGTTTCAACCCACAAAGAATTTACAAAGAAATATACAGTGTCTCAAATGCGTAGCTCGGGTCTGCTAGAATAATCTGGCCCAAGAAAAATCAACCCACTGGAAATTGACCTCTGAGAAATTCGGCTAATGTTATAAGAACCAAACCAAACTCGCTGAATCGACCAGTTGGATGGAAAGATCAGTTTGGACGGATGAACCCGACCATTTTTGGCGAGTTCGGTATCGAACTAGCTGGTTCTTGTATGAAACCAAGCGGTTTGGTATCAAAGTGACCTCTTTTCATTGAACTGGTCGATTTTGTTCAATGCTGCAAAGGATCCTTTAAACATTTTTGGTTCTTCAAAAAAGCATTGATTTATGAAAGGGGAAGTGCAATTCATGGTATTGTTAAACTCTTAAAGTAAAAGTGACATTCTCCTTTATCTTTCATTTAAATCCTTTTACTTAAATTTTTTAACATTCCCATGAATTGGCTCATGATGTTTGCGAGTGGTTCTGACCTCAATGGATTTCATATGGAGAAAGAAGAATTTTAGATCTCACTCAAAATCCAAATAACTTAATAGTTTTCCAAGATTTCAGGATTGAGGGGATTGCAACGCTTCCATTGGATTTTGTCATGTAGGAGTGTAGGGAACTAGTATTTAAGGAAAATCATCAAGTCCTGTATGTACCTTGATGTTAGTGGCATTGGTTGTCAAACTCCTCTATTATAACCCACCAAAAAAAGTACCCATCACTCAAACAAAATCTTGACTTGACATGATATGTTTTTTCTATCTTATTTTAATGTTTAGAGGGTGATATTGATGATGAAGTAGGCAATGATTTTGATGATATGCAGGGATTTGTTGTAGTATACTTATTTTGGATGCTAGAGGGCATCTAGAGCTTGTTTGTTGATGTATTTTCAGTTTAGAGATGGATTGTTGATGCGGGAACATCCAAACTTAGCCAGCAATGTGATTGTATGTTTACATGTTGTGGCTAATAGGAGATGAATTTCATTGACCTGAGTGGTCAAAAATCAATTCTTAGTAGAGAGGGTTGGATCTCTAAAAAATTATCGATTTTCAATTATTGTAATAATTAGAATATTGTATTATTTTTAGAATAGGAGATAAGTTGTTAGTATAGGTGTATATTAGAGCTTGAGAATAGGGATTTAATGGTTGAGTTGATAAAAATAGAGATTGAGTTGTCAATGCAGTTAGGATAGTTGATTCATAAAAGAAGAAAGAATGTAATGACAGAAAAAAAGAGATAATCGAGAACAGAGTGTGTAAGTGAGAGTCTGAGTGACAGAGATAGGGTTTGAGATTGAATAGATGTCAGACAAACTGTTGTAATCTAGCTGAGAGGGCCAAGACTCTGTAATTTCCATTTTGTTGAATAATTGATTGAAGTGTGGTGTGGACGCACTGTTCTGGTGCAAAAATTCATTTGTCGCTGTGTTTCGACATTCTCGACCCTAATCGGGTATTTTCTCTGTTTAAACACTTCATTTATAAATCACAATCAATTAGTATTAAGAGTTACTATTGAGCTTAAACGTTAAACTTTTGGTTAAACGTCTTTCTTAAAGGTTGGAATTAAGCACGTGGTAGTATTCGATAAGTGGGAAGTGGTATCTCGCGCGCCCTAAAGGTGGTAAGCGGTATTCCTAAATTTCACGCGATTAGCTCAAGTGGGCGACACATAGCACGAGAAAACTACTTTTCTCGTGCGCTCTCGACTTGATATCGGTCGTGCAAGAAACTGTGTGAGATTGCATGACAACCATTCAATTGGACGGGTCACATCGACGGTGGAGATCGTCCGGGTTAGTTGGTGAGCGGACGACGCGATATCCGTTGGATATGGAGAAGTGAGATGAACGACGCGGATTGAAGCACTGTATAAAAGGAGAAGTCAACGAGGGACCGACAGCGATTGGTCAGATAAGCGGGACCCTCAGGGGGAAAATCCATGTACAAAATCTGTTTGTGCGCAGTTGATTGGTTATAAAGTTAACCAGTAGTCGAATTACAGACTACCATCTCATTTTCGTCAACCTCCTGCATCATTTTTGGTATCAGAGCACAAAGATTAAGTTTTGCTATTGTAAACATGCCACCGAGGAGAGGAGGAGGCATAGGTCGGGGGAGACCTATAGTGAATGTAGTTTTGCTGGATGAGATCTAGAATCTACGTACAAGGATGGAGACAATGGAGACTGCTCAGAGGAGAGCACCTGATGAAGGAGATGCCAGTGTTGCAGAAGAATCTTCTGAGGAAGAAGAAGAGGATGAAAGTGAAGCTACCAAAGTTCTGAAGATATTGGCCAAAGCAAGTGGAAGACCAAAGGTGGAAATACCTTTGTATGACGGGAATCTCAATGTAGAAGAATTGATGGACTGGATCAGTTCATTAGACAAGTATTTTGACTATGAGGAGGTTGATGACAAAAATAAGGTGAAATTTGCAGTTACCAAATTGAAGGGTCATGTAGCTATCTGATGGGATGAATTACAAACATCTAGAGCAAGAAAAGGGAAGTCCAAGATCAAACAATGGGATAAAATGGTAAGTAGATTGAAAGCCAAATTTATGCCAAAAGATTATCAGTTAAATTTTTTTAGACAATTACAAAATTTGAGACAAAAAGGAATGACTGTCAAAGAATACACATAAGAGTTTTATACGCTGAGCATCAGAGCAGGTCATGCAAAGGATGATGTAGAAGAGGTAGCCAGATACATAAATGGGTTGAGATATGACATACAGGATGAAATCAACTTGCTAAGTCTGAAGACAATTGAAGATGCCTATCAAGCAACTTTGAAGTTAGAAGAGAAGATGTTGAGGAAGCAAAATCAGAGGAATAAGGAAAACGTTCAGCAAGAGGTAGAGGAACTACCAGATTAAGATTTCAGCATCCTCAGGGTGAAGCAGGAAGTTCAAGTAGTAGACCACCACAGAGAGGAGAATTTAGTAGAGGAAGATTTGCACCCAGAGGAAGAGGCCGAGGAAGAGAAATTCGGTGTTACACATGTGGAGAATGGGGACATGGATCATGGGATTGTCCTCATA
Source organism: Pinus taeda (assembly GCA_000404065.3). NCBI lineage: Eukaryota > Viridiplantae > Streptophyta > Pinopsida > Pinales > Pinaceae > Pinus > Pinus taeda. Next base: position 197,600 of record APFE030395314.1, read on the forward strand.
ATAAAGTAACAAATCAGAGGAATGTGAATGTGGCTGAGGCAAAGGAAGAAAAACCTCAAATTGCAATCAAGGAAGAATCACCTGAAGTAGGAGAATCCTTGTTGTTGAAAAAGGTATTGCTTAAGGCAGAGGAAGAGACAAGAGAACCAACTCAGAGAAAGAGTTTATTCAGAACTACATGCAAGTCCAAAGGAAAATGCTGTAAAGTGATAATTGATAGTGGAAGCACTGATAACCTTGTTTCTACAGAAATGGTGGACAAGTTAGGACTAGTGAAAACAACACACCCTACTCCTTACAAAGTATCATGGCTACAAAAAGGACATCAGCTTATTGTGACAAAACAATGCAAGGTAGAGATACATATTGGTACTTATAAGGATGTGATATTATGTGATGTAATGCCAATGGATGTATGCCATGTGTTGCTGGGAAGACCTTGGCAGTTTGATCAGAAAGCTATTCATGATGGGAGAAGAAATACTTACACTCTGGAGAAGGATGGAAATAAACACACACTGCTACCATTGAAGGATGAAGTAGACAAAGAAGCGCCTGGAAACAGTGTTATGCTGATGAGTGGGAAAGAATTGTTGCAAGAAGTCAAGAAGGATGAACAGATGCATTTTGCTGTCATAAGGAGACCTAAGGTAATTTTAACTTCCACAAACTTAGATGATCTATCTGAAGAAATCAAAACTCTGTTGAATGATTTTGTTGATATTATTGTGGATGAGTTGCCAAATGCATTACCACCCATCAGGAGTATTAGTCATCACATTGATCTAATACATGGAGCAAGTTTGCCAAACAAAGCAGCGTACAAGTTAACTCCTCAAGAAAATGCAGGAAGACAAGTACATCAAGTGATGGATAAGGGATTAATCAGAGAGCGTCTTAGCCCATGTGCTGTACCAACAATACTCAGTCCAAAGAAAGGTGGTGAATGGCGTGTGTGTATAGATTCCAAAGCCATAAACAAAATTACTATCAGGTATAGATTTCCTTTACCACGCATGGATGATTTGATGGATTGTTTAAGTGGGTCAAAGTATTTTATTAAAATAGATTTGAAGAGCGGATATTATCAAATAAGAATTAGAGAAGGAGATGAATGGAAGACTACCTTTAAAACAAATAGTGGGTTGTATGAATGGTTAGTGATGCCTTTTGGACTCACTAATGCACCTAGCACATTCATGAGATTAATGAATGAAGTCTTGAAGGAATATGCAGGCAAGTTTGTAATTGTTTATCTTGATGATATTCTAGTTTTCAGTAGAAGCAAAGAAGAACATCTGGAACATCTTAAGTTGGTTTTAAGAACTCTGCAGAAAGAAAAACTGTTGATAAATCTGAAGAAAGGTAGTTTCATGAAAGAAGAGTTAATCTATTTGGGATTTGTAGTTTCTAAAGAAGGTTTGAAAATGGATCCATAGAAAGTCCAAGCAATTTGGAACTGGCCTACTCCAAGAAACATATTTGAGGTAGAAAGCTTTCATGGTCTTGCAAGTTTTTATAGAAAGTTTATCAGAAGTTTTAGTCAGATTTGTGCACCAATTATTGAAACAATCAATGAGACTAATCAACCATTCAAGTGGACAGAAGCAGTAGACCGAAATTTTAAGTTGTTGAAGAAGAAAATTACAGAGAAGCCAGTTTTAGCTTTTCCTAATTTTGGGAAAGTTTTCCAAGTTGAAACTGATGCTAGTGGAGTTGCAATTGACATATTTTTGAGTGAGGAGCAGAGACCAATAACCTACTTTAGTGAGAAACTAAATGAAGCTAAGAAGAAGTTTTCTTCTTATGATAAAGAATTTAATGCTATTGTGCAAGCTTTAAAAAAATGGAGACATTATTTGCTACCAAAGGAGTTTGTATTATATTTTGACAATAATGCATTATAGTTCATAAACAACCAACCAAAATTGAACCAGAAACATGCCAAGTGGGTAGAGTTTTTACAGAGTTTTACTTTTGTGGTAAAACACACAAGTGGTAAGTTGAACAAAGTTGCTGATGCTTTGAGCAGGGTAAATTTCATTGTACAAGAATTGAGAGTTGGTGTTGTAGGATTTACAGAAATGGTTGATATGTATAAAGATGATGCATAATTGAAAGATATTTATGCAGTTGTAGAAAATCCAATAATTCATAATAGAAGTCGGTGGTTAGATTATCTTATTTAAGGAGGTTTACTGTTTAAAGGTAACAAATTGTGCATTCCCAAATGTTCTCTGAGGGAAAACATAATCAAGGAGAAACATAGTGGAGGATTATCTGGTCACTTTGGACAAGACAAAACCTTTGCTCAAGTAAATGCTTTTTACTATTGGTCAAAGATGGAAACTGATGTTAAGAAATTTGTTGAGAAGTGCAGAATTTGTCAGCATGCTAAAGGGAAAAGCCAAAATACATGATTGTACTAGCCATTGCCAATACCAGACCAACCATGGGATGCAATTAGTATGGACTTTGTTTTGGGGTTACCTAGAATTCAAAGAGGGAATGATTCCATTTATGTTGTGGTAGATAGATTTTCCAAAATGGCACATTTCATTGCATGTAAAAAGACTAGTGATGCAACACATATGCTAATCTGTTTTTTTCAGAGGTTGTAAGGTTACATGGATTGCCTGTATGTATTGTGTCTAATAGGGATACAAAGTTTGTTGGGAATTTCTGGAGAACTCTTTGGAAGAAACTAGGCGCCAACCTTAGTTTCAGTTCAACATATCATCCTTAAACAGATGGACAGATCGAAGTGGTAAACAAAAGCTTGGGAAACATATTGAGAAGTTTAATGTATAACAATCCTAAGCAGTGGGATTTAGCACTTGCTCTAGCTGAGTTTGCTTATAATGACACTCCAAACTGAAGTACTGGGATGAGTCCATTTCAGATTGTTTTTGGAATGAATCCAAGAGGTGTGTATGAACTCAAAAATTTGGGTAAATAGGAGAGAAGAAGTGCAAAAGCTGAAGAGTTTGCAGAGCAGATGTAGAGACTACAAGAAGATATCAAAGATAGATTGCAGGAAAGCAGTGGTAAGTACAAATAGAGAGTTGATATGAGGAGGAGAGAAAAATAATTCCAAGTGGGAGATCTAGTGATGGTATACTTGAGAAAAGAAAGATTTCTTGTTGGGACTTACAATAAACTAAAGATGAAAAAGATAGGGCCATGCAGAATTGTGAGGAAGTTTTCAACTAATGCTTATGAAATTGAATTGCTAGAAAGGATTGGAATATCACCTATCTTCAATGTTGCAGATTCGTATCCATACAAGGAGATAGTCAAAGCTACATAAGGAACCTGTAGGAGATGAAGTTCAAACTTTAAACTTGGAAGAACAAATGCCAAAGACAGTCAAGAAAGAGGTGGATGCTGTTTTGGAGGAAAGAGTATCCAAAAGAAAGAGGTGGAAGCTGTTGAGTTGATAAAAATAGAGATTGAGTTGTCAATGCAGTTAGGATAGGATTTGATTCATAAAAGAAGAAAGAATGTAATGACAGAAAAAAGAGATGATCGAGAACAGAGTGTGTAAGTGAGAGTTTGAGTGACAGAGATATGGTTTGAGATTGAATACAGGCCAGACAAATTGTTGTAATCGAGCCGAGAGGGCTAAAACTCTGTAATTTCCATTTTGTTGAATAATTGATTGAAGTGTGGTGTGGACGCACTATTTTGGTGCAGAAATTCATTTGTAGCTGTGTATCGGCGTTATGGACCCTAATCGGATATTTTCTCAGTTTAAACACTTTATTTATAAATCACAGTCAATTAGTATTAAGAGTTAATACTGAGCTTAAGTGCTAAACCTTTGGTTAGATGTCTTTCTTAAAGGTTGTGAATTAAGCACGTGGTAGTATTCGATAAGTGGGAAGTGGTATCTCGCATGCCCTAAAGGTGGTAAGTGGTATTCCTAAATTTTCACGCGATTAGCCTAAGTGGGTGATACATAGCATGAGAAAACTACTTTTCTCGCGCGCTCTTGACTTGATATAGGTCGTGCAAGAATCTGCACGAGATTGTGCGACAACCATTTGATTGGACGAGTCACATTGACAGCGGAGATTGTCCGAGTTAGTTGGTGAGCAGACGACGCGATATCTGTTGGATCTGGAGAAGTGAGATCAACGACGCAGATTGAAGTGCTTGATAAAAGGAGAAGTCAATGAGGGGCCGACAGTGATTGGTCAGATAAGCGGGACCCTCAGGGGGAAATCCACGTACAAAATCTGTTTGTGTACAACTGATTGGTTATAAAGCTAACTAGTAGTCGAATTACAGATTACCACCTCATTTTTGTCAACCTCCTGCATCAATTGCACTCTGTGTTATTTTGGTTATGTGCACCCTTACATGCTATATAAATGATAACTTTTGCTTGTTTTCGTATAAATGGTTTGGATTCATATGGATGCACATGCATATATATGTTTTTCTTTAAATTTTGAATGGTTTGTGTGTTTTTGGTTGACTGTTTTTTTGGTCCTGCTTTTTTATCGGTTCTAGTATGATTATGACTAGTTCTTGATCTGGGGGGTCTACCAGTTCGGTGATTGGTCCGATTCTGATAACATTTAATTCGGCCTGAAGAAATTTGACCCACCTAGCTCTCACTTGGCCTCTGCGCACTCACAAATCGACCTTGAAAAATCAACCTCTCCAACAATTGCCCCTCCTCCTCATTTTAGCAATTCAACCTCTCAAACTCCCAACAAATCACCTCTTGGATGTTGAGAAATCTAGGGCAACATATAGTTTGATTTTTCTTAACTTGATTCTCTTATACTTTGACAAGTTCTTGTGATTATGTTAGTTCTTCATCATTACTATTATTATGTTCTTTTCATCGCCATGACAAATGCCAAACAAAAAAATCACAAAGACACTAGAGATAGGCTCCAAGCCAGGGCAAAACCCATATGAAGGGGAAAATCCAGTCAAACTCTTCCACTAGTAGATTCAAATAAAATTGAGACAATCTAAGGCCTTGGACCAAAAACATAGACTTTTTGCATCCATCAAGTCAACTCCTTAACGAAAGTCAAAATTATCTCTTACTAGTCTACTTTGATTTTCGACCCTCAATTACAGGGTTGCAACGTTTTCAATCCTTCGACAAATTAGAATTTTTGTCCTTCTACACACATGAGAGATGGAATAAGGTCTCCTTTTTCTTTGTTGTAGTTTCTCTTATTTTTCTAGGGATATCATACTCCTTTTCTGCATTCTGCAACTTCAGAACGAAAACTTCCAAATGATACTCCAATAGGTCAAGTTACACTGCAATTTATAGTGGTTGTGACATCCTTTATGAGTCCGACTTGATGAAAGGCATACCAACTTGAAGGAGATGGAGTTGACTTGGTGGAGGAGACTATTTTGACACAAAACAAATTTTCTTCTTTGACATAAGGATCCCATGAAGGGTCTTTTACATGATGATTATGTCTATGATGATTGACACAATCCTAGAAGCCTTCAATGGAGGCTCTAACCTAGAAATGAAATAAACAAAGCTTGAAACCCATGCTTAAATAATTTTTCTTTTCCTTCTTGTATTACATCATGAATCAAAATACAATTATGAAGAACAACACTAGTTACATTCTTCACCACTCCCTCTTAACTAGGGAGGTATATATATATTTATATATTATATATATATATATAGATATATTATATATATATATATATATATATATACAAAGATGAACTCAAAATGATATGTTCTACGAAGAGTCATAGCATACACAATGTTAAAGATTTCTATACTTGACCAAGGTATCTAACCGGTTGGGTTTAAGGTGTATTCCAAGCTTCTGCCACTATAGGTACCATTATGATTCAACTCTAACACCAACCCACAGGGATCTAGGTATCATATACAAGGTCATAGCTCCACAAGACCAATGATACCCTCCCTACTTCGGGATCTAGACATCATCACTGGGCGACTAGATGTCTTCCCAAGCATAATAAAGGCATGCGACCCAATATGCTTCCAAAATGTTCAACCTTATGGAGAAATTTGCCTATACAATCACAACCCCAGTTAGTAACAAACTTTCAGATATATACAAGTTAGCACAAATCTTCAGGGTCCTCAAATATTCTGACGCTGCCTAGGTCATCATCATACTATCTAGACACATCTCGTTGGGAGCTTCCTTCAAATTTTCAGCAACACCAAACTCAACCTAAGCACTTCTTCTAGAACATCTAAATCTTGTTTATAACTTCATTAATCATGAACAACCATCTATAGTGCTTTAGCTATTCTTAGATCTCATTCTTTCTTTAAGGTCTTATAATTGTCACAATATGCCCTCCCTCTTAACTTGAGAGATATACCCTTTCTTTACCCAAGCTTTTTCTTTATAACATAAACCTCTTTCTTCCATCCATACAAACTCTTTTTTTTTGTATCATCATATCATTGGACAAACTTCAACCTTTCAAAGCTTTATTCCTTCAAGAACATCATTCTTTATGTGGCAACAAGGTCATCTATCCATTTTTAATGTTATTATCATTCTTCAACTCCCTCTTTCCATCATGATCATTAGTTTTATCAAGTCATCTTCAATTATGAGGTAGGTGAACACCTTCAACATCTAGAAGATTATGTACTTGCAAATATTCAACAAGTACAACCTAGTACACATATGAAGTTAACTTTATCAAAATAGGTTAGCATGTTATTACAATGGGAGCATCAAAACAATCAAGCTTTAGACATCTAAGGCCTAGACTTAGTTAGGTTCACAATCAACACGAGTTACATCTTTTATAACCTAGACTTTTACAGGAACCTCTACTAGGGTTTTGTCACAAACCCTAGATTTCATCGATAAAACTAAATTATGGATATCAATAATCAAGTTCGCTTTCTAGCATTTCATATCGAGGGTTTCATTATTATTCCCTGGAAACTTATATTCATCTCTTATTAGGGTTTTTATCGTAAACCTTAGATACAAACATCAAACTTCAAAATTATATATACAACAATTTTGACTAGGTTAGGGTTTCAATCATACAAAAGCATATACATCTAGAGTTTCATTCCTAGGATCTTTCATTAATTATTACGAGGTTTTTGTCATAAACTCTAATTTATTAAACCCTAAAAATCTAGGGTTGCATCATATAACCTAGACACCAACAACAAACCCTAAAAGGCTATGGTTTCATAAATCAAGAGATTAGAATTTCATTATATGTTATAGACTTCATCAACAAGCCCTATGTAGGCTAGGGTTTCATTATTAACATCAACATACACTAAGCATCAAAAGGGTATGGTTTTTGCAACAAACCTTAAAGGTTAGGGTTTTACCAAAGTAGACAAAAAGATAAATAATATAATAAGGGTAGATTTAGTCTAGAGATTAATCACCCTAACAATATAGAAGCTTAATGATTCTATAGCAAACCCTAAACATGAAAGAGTTAGTAATATTGCGTATTAAAAGTTAAAATGATCGAACCTGCTATCAATCTTTATACATACCTTGAGTTACTTATTTTACAAACATTGTAGGGTTTTCTTATTGTAGGGCTCCCTCTGAATTTTGTTATAATCTTTCTTTTCATAATATACTTGCAATGATTATTGACAAGCACAAAAAAATATACAAGTACAATAACTAATGATTATCTGAGGTTTCCAATACCTTAAAGAATGAATTCCAAGGGATTTTGAGTACTCACCCAAACTAGCTCTAAAAAGCAATATGTCAAAAACTAGACATCATTTAATTCTATTTTTGCAAAGGACCATCATATACCTTGTACTACTTACAAACCCAGAACTTTATGAGATAGGGTTTCTAAACAAACGAATGACCTTTTCATATATATACTATCTAGGTTTTACAATCCTAGATATTCACAACTTTTAACACAATAAGAGCTTGCCAACCTAAGCAACTAAACATTTCATGTTAGACTCTTACATACACATGTCATACATACCTTTGTCTTCGATGTTCCATTGAGCTTGATACTCTTTCTTGCAAATTGAAAACATATGGTTAGATGACAAGAACATAAAGAATAATATTAATACTTGAACACTTAGTTCTATTGATTTGTGTCATGCTGGTATCAAGTGAGTTCATAATGATTTCAAAATAAATGCTTAGATTCGAACTTCATATATATGCATGTCCTTGCTTCAAATGACACAATTCGTAGGATAAGGATATTGCTATATGTGCTTTAGATGGCCCTTTGGTTTGGGATTCTTCAAAAACACTGATATATGCTTCTCAGGTTGACCACCTAGATATATTTTTCCAATCACTGATCATATGCTTGATATAACCTTTCAAACACTATGTTTCTTTGGTCATAAGTGTGCTCTGAATGGTACTTCTTATGATGTGAAAGGAATGATATATACTCCTATAGACAACCTTCAAAATTCAGCTTGTCTCATGTGACTTATCAAGCTTGGATCACAAGTAAATATACTACACTATCTTGGTTTCTATGCCAATGTACAAGACTGCGTCTTTCTCTTTGAGTAGGTGACCACTGTTAGGTGATTGACCATATAACTCGGTCTTGAGTCTTTGATTTGCACAGGCCTTGGTTCTTGGTTGAGGCTCTAAATAAAATACACCTATGCCCAGGACTTTGTAATAGGAATCTTGAATCTTCTTTTCATGGTGACTGTAGCTTTATATCAAGCCTTCAGGCCTATAAGGCCTTTAAATACTTCCATCCTCTTTTATTAACAAGAGATCCTTTCATTGGCTGAAGATGACTCCTTCTAGTCCACACAAGATAAGTTTCAGTTACCCTCAAGTATCCTTATACTCCCGTTCTCTTAGATATTTGAAATGGTTCCAAGAATTCATATTTATGAGGTAATTTCATACGTCTATCTTCATGCATAGAGCTTCACTCTTCTCTTTAGGATACTTTCCCTTGACAAGGCTATTTATCTTAGCCCCTTGGTGCTCCGAAATAATGCTCTTAGTGCCTTCGTCTTTGTTGCTCGGCCCGCGACCTAGACATTGTGATTAAGGCTAATTGATGTGCCCAAAATTCAGATTTCCTTCCTTCTAGGAGCTTGATCCTAGGGATCTAAGCTTTCTTTGATGTCTTGAGACCTACTACTACTGACTTGATCTTCTAACTGCCCTTCTGCCATCAAACCATGCTTCGATACCATGTTGAGAATTCTAGGGAAACATATAATTTGATTTTTCTTAACTTGATTTCTTTTACACTTTGACAAGTTCTTGTGATTATATTAATTCCTCATCATTATTATTATGTTCTTTCCATCATCAAGACAAATTCCAAACAAGATGACAAAGACACTAGAGATAGGCTCCAAGCCCGGGCAAAACCCTTATAAAGGGGAAAGCCTAGTCAAACTCTTCCACTAGCAGATTCAAATCAAATTGAGACAATACAAGACCTTAGACCAAAAACATAGACATTTTCTATCCACCAAGTCAACTAAGGATGAAAGTCAAACTTATCTCTTGCTAGTCTACTCTCATTTTTGACCCTCAATTACAGGTCTGCGACTTTTTCGGTCCTTCAACAGATTAGAAATTTCATCCTTCTACACAAGTGAGAGATGGAATATGGCCTCCTTTTTCTTTGCTGTAGTTTCTCTTATTTTTCTAGGGATTTCATACTCCTTTTCTGCCTTTTACAACTTCAGATTGAAACTTCGTGATGATACTCCAATAGGTTGAATTACACTGCAATTTATAGTGGTTGCGACATCATTTATAAGGCCAACTTGATGAAAGGCAAGCCGACTTGAAGGAAATGGAACCAACTTGGTGGATGAGACAATTTGGACAACAAATTTTATTCTTTGACATAAGGATCCTATGAAGGGTCTTTTACATGATGACTATGACTATGATGATTGATACAATCCTAGAAGCCTTCAATGGAGGCTTTGACCTAGAAATGAAATAAACAAAGATTGAAACCCATGCTTATAAATAATTTTTCTTTTCTTTCTTTTATTACATCATGACTCAAATACAATTATGAAGACCAACACTAGTTACATGAACACTGGAAACACCTCAAAATTATGCTTTTATTCTTCTTCCTTCTTCTCCTTAGTCGAACTGAGCCTCATGCTCTAGAGAATTCACTCTCTCCTCCTTGAGAAAATCGCTTTCCCAAAAGTGCTATAGTTGCCTCTCTCTCATGTGTTCATGTGTCTTCACCTCTTCACTAGTCTTTTTTTTATAATCTTCATTAAGCCCAAATCCCTAACCTTAATCTTCCTTCTAGAATATCTTAGAGATCAATGTTTGAGATTATTTCTAAGGCACTTAAATAACTAAATTATTTATCCTTAGAAAATGACTTAATAGTCCACATTAATTAATAGACTTTAATTATTGTTCTTTTCCGAAGTCAGACTTAGGAAAGATGACATAAATCACTTACTACACCATGCAAACACCTAAAGAGGCAATAAATCATCTTCCACTTGTTGAGAGACCATGCCTATGCAGAAGACCTTCCGAAACTACCACAAGCTTCAACGTGATTATGGTTTGAGGTATCTTGGGGACGATGGAGTGAGGCTGCAAGGATATATAGACTTAGATTGGGTAGGGAATTCAATGGATAGGAAGATTACCTCAGGGTGTTGCTTTAGTCTTGGATGAACAATGATTTCCTGGTTTAGCAGGAAGCAGATTTATGTGTCACTCAGTTCACGGAGGCAAAGTATATGACAGTGAGTATGGGTAGTTGTGAGACTATATGGCTTTGCAAGATACTTGCAAGATTATTTGGTCAAGAGATGGAGCCTATAGTGATACACTGTGATTGTTAGAGTTGCATCAAACTCTTTGAGAATCCAATGTTTGATGACAAGTCCAAGAATATTGAGATTATGTATCACTTCATCAGAGATAAGATCCAAAAAGGGGCAATGAAGCTTCAATATATCTTCGCAATTGAGCACATGGTAGACATGCTCACCAAAACTTTGGTGAGAGGGAAGTTTGTGTTTTACAGGGATAAGCTAAGAGTGGTGCAAAATATCTTCCTTACTAAGAGGGAGTGTTGATGTTTGTAGCTCAGGCAAGTACTTTTGCATATGTCTAATTTTCTAGATGTGTGGAAGTTGCCTAATTATCTTTTAATCTTAGCAATTATTTTTATTATTAATTTTATTTTTGTGAGAAAAGTGAGAAGAATCTAATGAAATGCAAAGGTTAATTGCATTAGTGAATTAGATGGATCTCAACCATTGATTTCAAGTGAAATTGAGATCTCAACCATCAATCACTTTTGAGATTTAGGGTTGTTTATTCGGTCAACAACTCAACCTATAAAAGGAAAGCTATGCTAAGGGAGAAGTCACATTTGTGAGCACCAAATATAGTGAGACAATGAGATCTCAATGATTGGGTGGAGGACATTCACTAAGGTGTACAACAACCAAGGGAAGAAAACAAGGAGCAATAAGAGATTAAATAATTCAACAGGTTATTTTGCAGCAGAGAGGGCACACGTGTGAGCTATAGATTGATCTTAGGGAGTTGTATAGCATGGGCACGGACAAGAATTAACTTTGGCTGGTATGTAGCAATAGGGACACATTGTACAAACCCCATTTGCATGGCAGGGATCCTGTATGAGCTTGTAGGGACTTGCATGTGCACAGACAAGTAGAGAAAACCTCTCAGAAATTCCCACATGTGCGGGAAGGTAGATGAAACCTCTTAGAAATTCACACATGCACACATGAAGGTAGAAAACAAGCTCTGTTACCAGACAATATCATTGTAGGATTGAGGGCTGAAGAGAAATTTCTCAGTGGGAAGTTTACAGGGTTTGCTGTGTGATTTTTCCTTAGTGGCCATTTATTTTCCCTATTGAGAAGGTTGTATGTTGAAGAATTTTATTAATGAAACAACAAATTTTAAGGGCAAATTTTTATGTGCGTTTATGCATGAAATTGGTTGTTTTGCTTTTGCTGAAAATTAATTTTATTTAACAATTAAAATCCCAATATTACATTTTGTTTAGCAAGCTCAAAAACTAAAAATCAACAAGAAAATTTTCTAGGAAATAATGTCATTTACTAGGGTTGGAAAATTAACAGTTGAGGTATAAAATCAACAATATAATAAAAAGAAAGTTTTATCAAGATGAAGAAGCTCCAATATATAAGAATGGATTCAAATTTGCATGATAAGTGCAATGAACAAAGTTCATCTACTTAGAGGAATACTCTAATACCAATGTGATGAACAAAGTTCGTATACTGTAATAATCTTCAGAATACTTCGAAGACAGACATCCATTGTATGATATATATATATATATATACACACACACACACACACAAGTGAGATGTTTTGATTACAACTGAGGGTCTTGTATATATCCCTAGGTAGGTACCTTTTCACGAATGGATGTCTTTAGAGACTTGCCTCTTCATTAACTAATTACTAGCTAATTAATCATTAATTATGATTTTTATTGTTTACATTAATTTTATTATTTTTATATAAATTATATTCATAACATTGCCTTCCTCTTCGAAAAGCGTGGTCCTTAAAGCTTAGTGCTGACAAGTCGTGTGATCTGTTTTTTTGTCTTGTAAATTATTTGCATCTTTCGATATTCTTTGAGTTGTCATCTTCGTTGACATATGATGACAAGATCTTTGGAGTGATAAATAAAATTGTCAAACTGAGAAGGGATCTGACCATCTTAAATTAATCTTTTGTGGAATCTTGTGATTAATTGTTATCACAGGACCAGATTGTATAAACTTCAATTTTCCTTTGAACATAAGTTAGTCTCTTAGGTTTTGTGTGGTATAGATATGTGGACTGATTGAGATGTTTGTTCCTGTGATTCAAATGTCGATAAGGAGTTCTTCTGGGCTGACTTTCCCTTATCATGAGTGGTAGTTTCTTGATTTACTTTAGGTACTATTGTTGTTGAGTTGGCCACTGAATCATCACTTGGAATTTCCATTGTTTGAACTGCAACATCTAAATATTTTTTTCCTGCATCAGGTTTTTCATTTTCGTGAGTTATGATATTGATTGGATCGATGTTCATATCTTTTTCTTCAACGTGGACTGAAGACTTCGACACTTCTTTCATAATAAATTCTTCTAATTTGTTGTTCAATGATTTCTTATTATTTTTGAGTTTCTTAATTTGAGTGAGTAGACTCTGATTATGATTTTTGAGACGTAATAGTTCTTCATTTTTTGAGTCAACTTTATTTTGGCATTCGAGCTTCTTCCTTATTAAATGTTTGATTTGTTCTAATAAATTTTGATTAAGGTCTTTTAAGCGTAAAGTTTCCTCTTCTTTTTCTGATAGACTTTCGTTGAGATTTTTGTCAAAACTTTCATTTTCTTGTTCTAACTTGTGCTTCTTAGTTTTATACTTTTTGACTTGTGCAAATAGTTTCTGGGTATGATCTTTTAAATGAAAATTTTGTTCATTTTATTTGGATATGACCTCCTCAAGCTATTTTTTCTTTTTTGATATTATGTTTTGATTCGTTTGAGTTATCCATTTCGTAACATTTTTAAGGTCTTCTGATGAGGACGTTATTGATTTTGACTTCATTTTCATGTCTTGAAATGTGATCATCTTTCCCTTATAAGAAAATGTCTTTTTTTTTTACTCTATGTTTGACATGAACATACTCAATTCTTTAAACTAAGGTTGACCAAGAATTATGTCAACCTCGCTGTCATACATTTTTACGACACGAGATTGAGATATGTAGTCATAACGATACTGTTATTTGTAAATCATTAATTTCATATTTTTTCCAAAAATATTTGTTGTTTTGCCTACTTTGACATATGAAATTAATAGTTGATTCACTATATTAATATTTATGTAATTTTGTTGTTACTTGTATTAATAGCGATATTAATTTTTTCTCCTTAGATGTTCCATTTTAATGTAATTAACTTGTGATGTTTGATTAAAATGCCATTATAGTAAAATCATCTTTCCTTCATTTCTGAACTAGACTCCATTTTGTGTTTAACGAAATGAGATCAGGGTTTTAAAGGCAATTTTTTGTTTTGTTTTGTTGAACCTTGGGATTTTTTTTATTTTTTTTATTT
>APFE030395314.1:213661-232424 GCA_000404065.3 Pinus taeda
GTAGCGAATCGCTTCAGTCACAACGACAATAAGGTTGACGAAGGATTGATGGCCAAAGGTCTGGATAAGAGAACGTGGCTTTGATATTAATGTAACGAACAAAGTTTGTCTACTCAGAGGAAATCTTTGATACCAATGTAACGAACAAAGTACTTATATTGTAATAGTCTTCAGAATACTTTGAAGACAAACACATCCATTGTAAGAAAAGTAATTATATATATAAGAATATTGGAATACAAGTGAGATGATTTGATTACAATTGAGGGTCCTGTATATATACCTAGATAGGTACCCTTTCACAAATGTCTATGTCTTTAGAGACATGACTCTTCATTAACTAATTACTAGATAATTAATCATTAATTATGATTGTTATTGTTTACATTAATTTTATTCTTTTTATATAAATTATAAGGAGAAACAAGTGCATGTTTCTGAAATGGCAACACATTGGAAACATGACCCCCCAAAAATTTGGAAGCGAGGAAACATTGGTGTATGTGTGTGTGTGTATTGAAACTTGGAAAGAAATCATCATGAATGAGTGAGCAAGAACATTTAAATGATAAACATAAATGACAAGGAATGTTCCACCATCGCTTGTATTGGGATCCTCATCATTATTTTCACCCTTTGTCTCTTACTTCAATGCTCTAGAAGCATTAGTCAAGACCACCCAGGTATGATGAAAGTACCTAATCCAAGCTTTAAAACTTGGTATAAAAAGCTTAGCGTGCCTAATCAATAATTTTGGTTTAAGTGAAGGGTACATTTTTGTTAAGGTCACAATAAGGGGGTCCAACAATCAATATCACCAACATCAAGGTACATAATGTGCTTTGTGCTCTTGATTAATTACCAATTCCATACCCTCATGCATGCTAGAATCTAATGAAAATGCTATGATCCTGAAATCCTAAAAAATGTTAAGTCTACTGAATTATGAATAGGATATGAAATTATACTTTCTCCATATGAAGTCTAATGAGGTTGGAACCACTCTCAAACATCTCGAAACAATTAATAGTATTGCTAAAAATTTAATATGATGAAAAGGAAAGATAAAGGAAACATCACTTTTACTTTTATGGTTGATTGCCAACATTTTGGTGGAAACTGAGAGCGAAACCCTCTTTCAAAGAAAAAATCCGGTCTTGGAGGTTTTTAGCAGTCTCATTAATTCATAATTAACCTCTAACAAGGCACTAAAACAAACAATGTGGGTCCCAACATGAAATCAAGGAAAAACTGGAAAATTTTCATTTGGAAAAGCATTATACATAGGTTGAAATGTGTTTCAATTTGTATGAAATGTGTTGCCCACAAGTGAAATATGTTTCAATCGCGATTCAACGTTTTGATACTGAAATGTGACTAATATGCCGGGAGTGGCGGAGGGGGGGGGGGAGTCACATTTCCTACAACATATAACAAAATTGTAGGAGTGAATACTATCAAATCTCAACCTGAAGAGTACATGGGATGGAGGTGTATATTTATTGTCTAAGAGTGCTTCCTTTTTGACATTTTACCCTAACTACTTGTCTAAACCACTCTTGAGGGTAAGAAGACATTAGATATGTTACACCAGGATTAGAAACATAGAATTATTACTAATGACATAAATTGGGACTATCGAACTTGACATTAATATTACCACAACACTTGGAAACTTCTTTATATAACTTAATAAAAAAATAATCTTCCTAATCAACAAGTTCCCAATGATATATTTACCACCTCGGTTTTTCCATTAAGTTTAGGATGCGCATTGAATTGAATTGTAGCATAGTCTCCTAACAATATCAAAAGTGATCCAAGAGGATTCCGTTGATTCAATTGTATAGGTGTTCAAGTGTCGTCATCAACGTTCAGTGTCGTCGTCGCTTCAGTTCAGCTTCGACAGATCGACAATGTTGGTTATGGATAAGGTTGTTCAGGTAATAGGTTTTCATGGCGTTCAGTTAAGATGGGTCAGCGCTTGGTTGTCGACATGAGTTCACGACAGTTCCCCAGGATTTGGTCGACGACATGTGTTTTGCCGTTCGACTCACAAGTTTTGATGTCGACATGAGTATTGTCAGTTGCAAAAGATCGATATGGTTCATCAATAAGGCTTCAGGGTGAAAATGTCACATTGTGACAAATTGGCTTTGATGTGGTTCATTTAAAGGGACATGAGCTATGGTATGTAAATATGATTCAAAATCTATATTTAAACTTAGGCCTAACCTACCACATTAATCCTAAACCATATCCTAATACTAAACTTATGCTAAAACCGTAAAGTCTAAGTGCTAAACCTTAAGCTCAAAACCTAAACCCTAATGATAAGGCAATAAATCTAATCCCTTAGACCTAAAACCCTAACCTATCAACTCTCGACCTATTTTCATTGTTAAAACATAAAAAAACATTGGAAATTACAATATAACAGTCCCCAAACTGTGCGGGTATGGAGACCGCAGTGGAGACATGTCATGTGAATGATGTTTGTTTAACCATCAGAGTATTAAATCTCCAGTTGACCGTGGAGTTCTCATTGCAACGAGGATCATGTGACCAGGTATATGTGTTAACCGTCGGGTTATCAAACCATCGGAGTAACCGTAACTCTTAAACCGTAGTGGGCTATTACATGTGAACGTTACATTGTCACTGTTGGAGGTTAGCCACAATGGAACCGCCGACACCCAAACTGCAGGGTCAGTCACCACTCACATGAGCTGTCCAACCTCCACCGAGTTAATAAGCCACCTGTGGTTATGAATTTTTAATTCAATGTTCTAATTTGGTTTTTTTGTTGAAGTTGTTAAACAACTAATTCAATGACCTAGAACCTAGCTCATGTGGCAAAAAACGACTAGACCGAGTTCCCAAACTCATCAAACAAATTCACCATGTATTCAGTCAAAGTGGTTTTTATGAACCTGGAGGCCTATAAAAGGCAGAGTTTTCCTTCATTGAGGGGAGGGTGGTTTCTTTTGACTTTTGTATGCAGATTCTGGAGGTGTTGTGGCCACAACCACCACCCTATCAAAACTTGTCTTGGCAGCAATTTTGAATGGGTCCCTAAAAGTTGGTCTTCTACCTCTCCGAATGATCTGTTTAGTCCCAGAGACTTTAACTCGTTACCGAGCCAAATTTTTAGTTCTTAATGGTTAAGACCCCCTTTTTAATCCCTGTTGCACGGTCCATTTATTCCCTCCATTAGAACCTTTTCAACCCTCAAAACCTTCTATCGCATCAGTTTTCCCATCATAACTCTTTATAGCGGAAATACTTCGCAAAACATGCATAAATCCATTTTTTTTTGGCCTATCACAATTAACACTGTGCACTGTTTCCTTCTGGACCCGACGACATTATCAATCCAAATTCATATATTTCGGGTTCAGAGCCATGTCGCACATCGCTATCGGCGGGTCCAGAGCTTATATAAAAGGCGCGCCACTATCCTCCGGACCCAATGGCACTATTAACCATATTTCATATATATCGGGTCCAGAGTTATATCACAAATCGCTATCGGCCAAGCCCAAGGCTATATATATAAAAGGCGCATATGTCTTTCGGATCCGACGGTTGTATTAACCACAATATATATTTTATCGGGTCCGCTCCCCCCCAATCGTTTATCGTAATCGGCGGGTCCAGGGGTTATATATATATATATATATATAAATATATAGCGCCATGGTATACCGGTAACAGCTGATGATTAATGAATTCAATCATATATTATTTCAAGTCTGGCCTTATGGCCAGACGCGGAATTTTCCCATTTAATCTTATGTTTATGAAAAGTGTTAAGGTCGGGGCTTTTCAAAGAAGATCAACCATTACGGACCTACCATGGCTATTAGTGCCAATATATATATATTATATATAGATATATATATAATATATATATATATATAATATATATATATATATATATATATATATATTTCGGGTCCGCCTTCCCAATCGCTTATCGCAATCGGCGGAACCAGGGGTTATTTAGTTAACTAAGGGGTGATGAACGGACCTGCCAATAATTTTTGGCTCAGGGATATAAAATTTGAAGTCCGGCTGTACGGCACGGATGTGGGTTTTCCCATGTTTCTTGTGTATTCGGTAAAATGCTATGGTCGCAGTGTTTTATGGAAAATGCCATATGGCAGACTCAATACGGTATAGGTTCCCGCCTATAGTATTCAAGTCCGGGTTTTGGATTCCGCTCTGTGTTTTGCAAGGATTTTCAATGTAAATCGGATTTACATTAATGGGATTTAATCAGTGCATAAATTAAAAAGAAGGGGGGATTCTTTCAGATTTGATGTTATAAACACAAGATTAAGGTTTTGTAGGCATGTTTGCCATATTTCTCATAATTATAGCTGATATGAATTATTCTTTGAAGGCAAATTCGAGCAGATCTAGTAACGGATAAATGTGAGTTATGTCAAGTGACACCTCTGCTCCACCAGTATCGGTATTGCAAAACACACTCTGCTAAAGGGAATATGGACTGCCATAGTGCATGATGGAGGCGCTCTCTATATTCAGCAGAAGCGTTCATGACAGCAATGATCCATCAGGATGTCATTACTTCCAAACACACCTTCAGTCATGCCAGATGTGGATGATGAGCATAGTGTTTCCAATTGGGATAACGTCCGTTCTACACAGGTGCGAAGAGATGACACGCAGTCATTCTCTTTCAACCAACATCGATTCATTCCCCAGGAAACAAAGCACTCCAACAGATATATCCTTCACGTGTCAGTTGTTATAGTGATCGTGCTACTTCGGCACATTCTGATTTGTATATTGCAAAAGAAAGAGGGAATTGAAGAGATCTAGGGAAGACGAAGGGTCAGGGGTCCGAGGCATAAGTATCACCTCCAGATAGGAGAGGAGGGATTTTTGGAGGGAGAAAAAACAACTTTGATTTATTGTGAATAAGGAGGACTGTTTCGTTCAAGAAGGAGCCTGTGTTTCAGATTTATTTTTCCTTTTCTCTGATATGTTTGGAACCAGTGTGTTGTTGCTTATATAAAAACAAATGTGATTTGTTTCGTGCATATGGATAACTAGCAGTTCATGGTTGTTCTTGGTTATTTGAATGTAATTCAATAGCATTGATAATTCATGAAAGGTTGCTGATTCCAGACTTTGTTGAACATTGGTTGCAAGTGTTATTTGTATGGAAATGAATGTATATTCCTATATAAGTAATTGCATTGCGATTAGGATTAAATATAGCCTTGTTCTTATGTGGACTAGTAATTGATTCATTTGGACTCAGGATTTATATATGATGTTTAACCTATTTTGTTTTGCTGTTGCAGGATAGATTAGGATAATTAGGACTAGATTAGAGTAGTTAGAAGTAGTGTAGATAGGATTTAATACATAGTGGTTAGCTGTTTTATCTTGTTGATTTAATCGAAGTCTTCTTCTCAGAAGCAATCTTTCAACACCTATTAAAGTTCACGGGCTGCCTTAAAACCCGTTGGAACTAGCCATTCCAAACGAAAGCAGGCTTAATTGGGGTCTGTGCTCGGGTTAGTTCCCCTTGTTGGTTTAGCGAAAATTCACCATGTCAACAGGAGGACATAGGTAGTTGTTGTTTTCAGTGTTTCGGGAGCATCTGGGGTCGGTTTTGGAAACCATAAGCAGCATTGAAAAGCTGATTCAGAGGGTTATCTGATGACAGTGATCAGAAGTTCCTGTGTGCACATTCAGTCTAGTATTTTCTCTGGGTAATCAACACCTTCTCATTTCCTAATAAAAACAATCGCCCATATTGAAAGCAGACCCGAAGACCTAGTCCATCAGGAAAGAACTCTGTTATCAATTTGTTGTCTAGTATCGCTGTGTTTTTACTATTTGCACTTCTGTTATGCATTGATTTTATGTTTAATCAATTGTCGTAAAGTGTTCTTTTCAAGCAGTTTTTTCCTCGTTTTGCGTGCTTCAGCGAACACTCAAATCATTAATGGTTAATCAATTCTACATTAGTATTTAGTTTATGATCATTACAGATCATATAATTTGGTATCAGAGCAGGTTGCATTTGTAGAATGTGCCATTGAATGTTATCCAGGTCAAAGTCGCAACGAGGAGAAGGAATCCTTGAGCAGATCAATCCAAAGATTGGAAAGCAACGAGTTGTTCAGAAATCGACCATGTCAGGACCTGATGTAGGTGAAAACACTGAAACTAAGATGAGTGAAGAACAGTTTCAACAAGAGTTCTTAACCATGCAGCAGATGTTGGGGGAATTGTACGAAGACAAGAAGGTGAGAGATGCAACTTCTTCTTCAAAGCCATCAAAGAAGGACAAAAGGTAAAGGGAAGACTGATAAACCTCCTTTACCTCCATCATCTCCATCATCCTCTTCTTCTTCTTCTTCTTCTAGTGCAGAATCTGAAACGGCAAAGAAACCTAAGAAAACATCTCTTTTGAAACTTGATGTTAAATTTGAGTTACCTGTTTATGATGGCGAAATGAATCTTGAGAAGCTAGATACCTGGATAAAGTAGTTAGAAGTGTATTGTCGCATTAAGAACATTTCTAGCGATAAAGCTAAAATTCAGTTAGCTATTAAAATGGGGGGAACAAATTTAATATGGTGGGAAAGTAAAATTCAGATAGATGTAAAGCATAAAGGAAAAGTCATCTCTTCATGGTCTAAGTTTTTGAAAGCTCTTAGGAAACAGTTCTATCCTTTAGGATACATGCAGCAAGCTGTTATTGATTGGTAGCATCTGAGGCAAGGTAAAGGGCAGAGTGTTCAAGAGTTTACTCAGGAGTTCAAAAAGAAAGCATTGACGTTTGGTATTTCATTGGATACATGTGAAACTTTGTTAGAATACATCGGCAGTTTACATTCGTACTTGCAGCATACTTTATTGATGTTTAATCCTGATGATTTTGATGAGGTGTGTGTTTAGGCCATACATATTGAATCAGGTGGCAAACTATTCAAGTTTTCATCACAGTCATCCAAAGAGTTGGAAGCCAAAGATTCCAGTGACAGTAAGGAAATATCATTTCGAAGAGAAAGAAATCAGCGATCGTTTAGAAGGAAAGGCCTACTTGTTCTCATTGCCAGAGAATTGGTCATGATGAATCAAAGTGCTGGAAACTTCATCCAGAACTTAAGCCCAAAAAGTTCCTTAAGGAGAAGGATGAAAAGAAGGCCATTGCAATAGTCCAACATGATCTAGGTTCAGATTCAAGTGATGAAAGTAGGATAACCCCCATGGTTACGATAGGTAAAACTTCTGAAACTGGTTCAAGTTCGAAAACTATTGCATATTCTTCAAACATAAATCCTCCATATGAGGATAAAAGAGTTGAAATATTTAACATAAGGATAACTTCTAAGCTTACAAAGATAGATACAATGTTTGATAGTGGATCACAGGCAAATTTAATCTCTAAATATTACTTAAAAGTTTGGGTTTGGAAACACGGAATCATCCACGACCTTACCCATTAGGATGGCTAAATAAATCAACTCAGATAAAAGTCACCAAACAGTGTCGATTAAGATTTGCCATAAGAGCTAATTACATTGATGAAGTGGAATTAGATGTGGTTCCAGTAGACATATGTGGAGTTGTCTTAGGAAGTCCTTATCTTTATGATTGAGATGCAATATTTTACAGGAGAGAACATAAATATCACCTTAAGAAAGATGGGGTTGAATTTATTGTCATGCAACATCAAAGTAAAAATCACTTGAATTCAGTTAGTGTTAATCATATGAAGCGATTAATAGGTTCAAACAAGCGATTTGTAATCATGTGTGTAAAGGATCAACATAACAATCAACATGATTCTTGTTTAAGTTATGCAACTCAGCGTAAAGATGGTTTGTTTAAAGAGATAGAAACAATTCCAGTTCTATATAAAACCAAACATCTTATTCATGAGCAGGGAATACAACATGAGTTACAGTTTGTGCCTAAATCTCCTCTTCCTAATGTCAAAATGAATCAATTCAGTTTAAGTTTGGAAATTAACAGTTGCAGGGATACAGGTCAGTATTGGGGAAAGTCAATGTTCAACTTCTCTTGTATTGTGTCGCTGTGTCATGTCTTGAACAATTTGGAAACCTCTTTTCAAGTGGAGAGGAAACCTATTTGTTTTCATATCAAAGCCTTTTCTAAAGTAGTGTCAATGTGTCTAATGGGAACTTATGCATCAAAGGAAAGTGCTAATCAATGGAAACATCATGTAATAAATGAAGGAAAAGTGATTCAAACAAATCAACAACTAAATCAATACTTTCAGAATCAAACTAAGTTGCAGCAAATTTCACCTTACAGTTGGATAGGTTCAGTGTAGCAAGTTCACTTAGTAAACATGAATAAGGAATGTATGTTAAATCAAGTCGCTGGTTTGATGTCAAGAACATCTTTGATTGTCTCTGTTTTTCCGCAAAATAGATTGTTTATACATTTTGATGGTATTAAACAACATCCACTAGACACTGTTTTCAAAGATTGTGAATCACTAACTCATGATTATTCGTGGAAAGAATTCAATTGTCATGTTGATAACAGGGTGTTTGCCCATTGTCGCAAATTGTTCATACTGCAGATGGAAGAAACAGGTCACCGAATTGAAAAGTGCCATGGTCAACATCATCAGGATCATCACTTGCAGATGATTGATCGAATGTATTGGTACATCGTGAGGTAAAGGTGGAAAGGGAGGGAGTTCTACCCTCATCTACTATTTGTTTAGTCAAAGTTTTGTGGTCCAAAAGCTTTCAAGTGGAGAGTAATGATCCAGGAGGATTCCGTTGATTCAATTGTACAAGTGTTCAAATGTCGTCATCAGCGTTCAGTGTCGTCGTCGCTTCAGTTTAGCTTTGATAGATCAACAGTGTTGGTTATGGATCAGGTTGTTGAGGTAATAGGTTTTCATGGCGTTCAGTTAAGATGGGTCAACGCCTGGTTGTCGACATGGGTTCATCGACAATTCCTTAGGATTTAGTCAACGGCATGTGTTTTGTCATTCGACTCTCAGGTTTTGATGTTGACGTGAGTATCATCAGTTGCAAAGGATCGATATGGTTCGTCGATAAGCCTTCAGGGTGAAAATGTCACATTGTGACAAATTGGTTTTGATGTGGTTCATTTAAAGGGACATGAGCTATGTTATGTATGATTCAAAATCTATATTTAAACTTAGCCCTAACCTACCACATTAATCCTAAACCTTATCCTAATACTAAACTTATGCTAAAACCCTAAAGTCTAAGTGTTAAACCCTAAGCTTAAAACCTAAACCCTAATGCTAAGGCAATAAACCTAATC
The DNA here is from genome assembly GCA_000404065.3 of Pinus taeda. NCBI lineage: Eukaryota > Viridiplantae > Streptophyta > Pinopsida > Pinales > Pinaceae > Pinus > Pinus taeda. Next base: position 222,989 of record APFE030395314.1, read on the forward strand.
CCTTAGACCTAAAACCCTAACCTATCAACTCTCGGCCTATTTTCATTGTTAAAACATTGCAAATTACAATATAACAATCCCCAAACTATGCGGGTATGGAGATCGTGGTGGAGACCGGTCATGTGAACGATGTTTGTTTAACCATCGGAGTATTAAACCACCAGTTGACCATGGAGTTCTCACCGCAGTGGGGATCATGTGTTGAGGGAGATGTGTTAACTGTCGGGTTATCAAACCATCAAAGTAACCACAAATCTTAAACCGTAGCAGGCCATGACATGTGAATGTTACATTATAACTGTCGGATGTTAGTTGCAGCAGAACTGCCGACACCCAAACCGCGGGGTTGGTCACCGCTGACATGAGCTGTCCAACCTCTGCCTGGTTAATAAGCCACCTGCGGTTATGAATTTTAATACAATGTTTTAATTTGTTTTTTTTCGTTGAAGTTGTTAAAACAACTAATTCGGTGACCTAGAACGTAGCTCATGTGGAAAAAAACAACCAGACCGAGTTCCCAAACTCATCCAGGAGCAACCAAATTCACCATGTATTCAGTGAAAGTGGTTTTTATGAACCTGGAGGCCTATAAAAGGTAGAGTTTTCCTTCATTGAGGGGAGGGTGGTTTTTTTTGACTTTTGTATGCAGATTCTAGAGGACATAGGCAATTGTTGTTTTCAGTGTTTCAGGAGCATCCGGGGTCGGTTTTGGAAACCGTAAGCAACATTGGAAAGATGGTTCAGAGGGCTATATGATGACAATGATCAGAAGTGCCTGCGTGCACGTTCAGTCTGGTCTTTTCTTTGTGTAATCAACACCTTCTTCTCATTTCCTAATGAAAATGGTTGCCCATCTTGAAAGCAGACCCGAAGACGTAGTCCTTTAGGGACGAACTCCGTCATCAATTTGCTGTTTGGTATCGTTGTGTTTTTACTATTTGCACTTCTGTTATGCATCGATTTTATGTTTCATAAACTGTCGTAAAGTGTTCTTTTCAAGTAGATTTTCCTCATTTTGCGTGCTTTAGCTAACATTCAAATCATTAATGGTTAATCAATTCTACATCAGTATTTAGTTTATGATCATTTTAGATCAAAAAGTGACTTGTTGGCAACAAGTTTGAGTCTCCAGTGGCACTGCTTGTTTTTTCTGTGCTGAGATGAATTTTACTTTTGAGTCAATAGAACTTGGCGAGTTTTGCAACATTGGCAATGAATTGTTATTGCTAAACTTTAATTTTAAATTATGTGTGCTTGTTTCTCTCTCTTGGGAAAATACCTGAGAAATGAGAATTCATATTTAGTCCTATTACAAATGAAAGAATAAAATACAAAATGTCAAAATTTATGGAGGTACAAAATATAATAGTATAATACCCTAGAATTATCTGCCCACAAAATTGAGTGACGAATTCCATGGTCAATCTAATTGACTTTAAGAATATACACTATAGTGTTAACCAAAAATAGGGCATTATATTTTTAGTACTTATTAGTAATAGGGAAAATGAATTCCACACATGGCTCAAGGATAAAGCATCTCAAGAGGGTGTGGCATGCAACATACCTAGAAAGGTTATGTGTAAGATAATTACAAATGGATAACAATATTATTTTTTTTGCTTTACAAAAGAAATAATGTATATTATTGGATAATTACATATTTATTTACATATGGGGGCACAAAGCTCGATTCTCCCGATGTAGACTCTTTCACTCATAACAACATGATTATTTACAACTTTGCAAGTAATCTTGAGTTAACTTTGCTCTCTGCGCTGGCAAGCCGAGTCAAAACTCTTGGTCGATATTGTTTATGTTTGGTTTTGGTCAATAAGTTTCAAAGTTTTGTCTTGTTTCACAAAATTTTGCAGAGTTTATGCTCTTTGATTTTGTTGAGTGTATATTCCAACCTTTTAATAGCTGAGTTATTGTTGAGTATTTATGAGTGGCTGGGTTGAATCTATACTTTGGGTTCTTTGAGTGTCATGTGACTTTTTAGTTCATTGGCAATAAAAGGGTCTTAACTGAGAGGGATTTTTGACCAAACATTAAGGATACCTTCTTCACTTACAAAACTAGAGTGTTTTACAAAAAACTAGGGGTAACATTTGCTCTGAACAATTTAAGTACCCATTAATGAGCTTTAGTAGTTGAGTAAGCCATACCACAAGCAATGATGCGTACCAAAAGTAAAGATGAAGTTGAAGCACATGGCGGCTTAGTTACCGCCATCATTTGGAGTGCCTGGACTATTAGTTTATGTAGAATCAAAGATGTTATAGTCTCGAAACTTTGTGGAGAGGCTAAAACACATGAGTTCTCCATAACCCATAAGTCATTTATGGAAATTCCACCTAGAAGTGTCTCAATTAGATTATTAGCCTATTTTTTAATATTCCTTAAGTCTAAACTTAGGAAATCTAGTTAATTAATCATAATTATTTGAAACAAGGTGTGAATCATCTAGAAACTCACACTGATCGACAGAGAATTAATATGGGCCCTTGATTAAGTTGTAATCTTGGCTATTGGAGGTCCAACAGAGGATTATAAGAAGCCGTCGATGGGTAGATGGATAACGCACTTGTGGAGTTCAATTTCCTTGGAGAGTTTGATTTTTCTAGAGAGCAAACAATCACTGGAAGAGTTTGAGCTTTAGAAGGAAGCTGAGATAGTGGGGGGTAGGGACAATGAGTCAGAGGAAGTTTTTCAGATCCGGTGAAGTGCATTGTAGAGAGGCAGAAAGCGCCACAGTGAGGCTAATGCAGGGGCTACGCATAAATATTTAAAGGCAATTCGACTTTGCTGGAGAGAAGCTAGATTTCAGTTCGAGAAGCAAGGAAAGTGTTTTTAGAAGGTCAGAGACAGTTTCTCAGCTAGTGGAAGACATGACAGCAATAGGAGCAACTAATTCAGGCAGAGCGTGGAAGGGACTGCACAAAGGTGATGCAGGCCTGTGCAAACGTTGTTTGGATGGCTCACTTGGACCAACAGTCAGAGCCCATAATGCTAGTGGGGGCGAGAAAAATTCCTCACAATATTTTTGCCAGTAATTTTTCTATAGGATTGCCAACTTTTTGCATCCAGATTGTACTTAGAATTTCTCACAGCTGCATAATAATAAATATCCTGAGCTGCTTCACTGGTTTTCCCACATTGGGTTTTTCCAGGGACAATTGTCAATAAATAACCGTGTTAATTTTTGATGTGTGCGTTAGCACATTTCTTAGTTTCCAATGATATTATTTTCCACAATTTTATTTATGAAGGTTGCAGTGAAATTTATTCAGTGTTTGCCATAGTAAATAAATTGTTAAATTAATTAACAATCAGAAGAATAAATTCAAGTCGCTGCAATAAGATTTCAGTGGTGAAATTTTCACATGGTATCAAAGCATAATTGATCAGATGGGGAAGCACAAAAGTGGAGGCAAAAATTTGTTGTTGAAAGGAAGCAGCATGACGAATTTCTAGAAGCTGCGTAGAGCCTAATCTAGACAATTCAAATCATTGGGCAGATCGATTTTTAAGTGCAGATTGGTAGAAAAATTCGACTTGCCGGATTCAATGATTCCAGCAGGCAGAGGGAGCAACAACTCAAATTTTCATTGAGAAAATTCCTTATTTGGGTGTAGAGGGTTTTGCAGTAGCATAATAAATGTCGGGTGGAAGAGAAATAACACACACAAAGGAAATTTTTCTCTCAGGGGATCTTGAGTTTTAAAGATCTAAATTTTTCCAGTTGCAGATTGGCAATAGTTGTGAGCAGAGTTTCTCACTCTAGAAGGGAGTGTGTGTAGCAGACCCAGTGGCCGAGCAAAGGCTAGGATGTCTTTCCTTTCTGAATGAATATGGCCTGAAAGCCTATGTGGAGAATGTAGTAGCAGTACCCTAGGGTGTCGATCAACTGAAGGAGTAAAAAAAGGAAATGGTGAAGGTGAAGTCAATGATTTTGGATGGAGTCCAAGGTCATCTAGTTTAACATGTGGCAGTCAAAGGTACAACCAAGGAGATGTGGGATGCTCTCTCCGAGCTATTTCAAAGTTTTTCCGAGCAGCGGAAGAAGTTTCTCTAGGAGAAGTTGAGGAGCATACAGATGCAGAAGGGTGAAAGCATAGATGGCTTCTACACCAGGATTCAGGAAGTCTGAGATCAACTATCAACGGTTGGGGAGGCACCCCAATCCAAAGAGCTTGTACGGTTGGCACTAAATAGTGTCTCAGATACTTGGCATGTGTCTGTCCAAAGTATCTTGGGTAGAGACACATTGCCTAAATGGGACAAGATGTGGTCCAACCTATAAGAGGAGGAGTTGAGGCGATCTCCAGTAAAGAGTGCCATCAACGACAATAGCAGCAAGGGCGTTGTTGAGAAATCTATAAGGCAATGATTAGAGTGATTTCTCTTTTCTTGATAATTGTTTGTGATGTCTTTTTACTTTTTTTCTCACTTATTAGCTTCTTTACTTATTATTATGTTTGTATATCATCAAAAAACTACCAAAAACTAGAAGAAAAAGAACACAATATAGTTTGCAGGCCATGGCCAAAACCTCTTCACTTGAGAGGAAAAACCACAAATATCTTCTCTTCCTTATAGATTCTTCAATTGACGAATTCCAAGACCTCTAGACCAAGACCAATACCCTCCAAGACCAAGTCCAACCCTTCCAGATGATGTGCTTTCCTTGTCCAAGTCAAACTCGGTCAAATATCTTCCAGTAACACAACTTCGACCCCCAACTGCAGAATTTCATCCTCCACTGTAGACCCGAAAATTTGGCCCCTCCTACAGTTGCTGCTGCCACACGAGTGAGTTTCTTTTAGCCTCCCAAAGATTTCTCATACCTTCTCTTGGCTTTCTCTTCCTTCTAGAGCCTGAGGATGGCTTCTTGTGACGTTTGCTTGACCTTCTTTCATTTCTTTCTTCAAGATCAAACTTGTAGAAGAAAAATCCTAGATCAGGTTCAGAAACCCTAGCCTCCTTTCACACATTTGAGAGAGAAATAGCCCAAAGACAAGTCTCCTTCATCCTTTTCCTTCTTTGATGCCTTCTTCTTCTTCCTCCTTTGCTCGAATTGTGAGTGATGAATTATGTTCCAATGAGGTCGAGTTTCCTCCTTTATATAGGCTTCTCAAGGTGGACGTAGCTCCTCAATTAGGCTGACTTGCTAGCGGCCAGACTGACTTGGTCTTGAAGGGTATTTTGACATGTTTTAAGGACACAAATATTTTTTTTATGAGTTACAATGTGCTTGATGGGGTCTTCAAATTATGGTGATGAATCTTTTGACTTCTTGACATAGGACAAACCCTAGAAGCACTCAATGGGCGCTTGACCTATCAAGTAAAAGGCCTTAAGCATGAAACCCATGCTCCAATAATAATAGTAATAATTTTTATTTTATTTTACAATTTACAAGAATCAAAAGTAAATTTCATATTTATGAAGACTGAACCTAGTTACACATTTTTCAACACTCCTTCTTAATTAGGGGAGGTATTCATAAATGGTACACAAACATTCTCAATCTAAAGAGATCTTATAAGAAGAGTCAGATTGGTAACCCCTTTGTTTAGCATCATATCAACCAACATTGTCACATAACAAGGCCTTGACTAACAACTCTATCTCTCCACAAGATCAGATCACAACGTTGGCGAGACCAATGATTCATAAACACCATCATCATTGTCTCTGAAGGTACATACCCCACCCGGGTGTTCACAGAGTATGATCTTTCTTGGACTATTCTTATCTTGGATAGCTAGTCCTCAAAGAATATCAGTCCATGACTACTCTTATCTTGGATGCCCTACCTTTTCCTTAAAGAGTGTTGGATGCCAGATGCTTACCCAATCCTCCATTCTGTCTTCCCAAGTGAAGAAAAGAATTATGTGCCTATCTCTCCCTCTCAACCAGGGAGGATACATCAACCAAACCACAATGTCTATCAAATACACAAGCTTCTTCTTTGAAAGTGTTTTTTTTCAATATGTCAGCTACCTGCTCATTGGTGGAGATATATTGTAGCTGTAATAGACCATCTTGTACTAGCTTCTGAATGTAGCGATACTTGTTGTTGATATGCTTCATCTTTCCATGAAACACTAGGTCTTCAGACAATCGTATAAAACTGGCGTTATCACAATGTATCTTTGTAGGGTCCATTGGTCCTTTAAATAGGTCAGATAACAACTTCCTCAACCAGACCACTTCTCTGCTTACTTCACAGGATGCAATATATTTAGCCTCAACACTACTCAAAACAATTGTTTATTGCTTTATGCTCATCCATGAGATCATGGAGGATCCTAAACTCAAACATCCTCCTGTATTGCTCCTTCCATCCTGGTCACTGCCTCCCCAGTCGGAATCTGTATATCCAATCAAGTGGACATCATTCCTCCTATCATATTACAAGCAATAGTGGATAGTTATTTACATATATCTTAGTATATCTTTTGTTTTTATCTAGTGATCATGCTTCAACTTCACTTGGAATTCACTGAGAACATTTACTGCAAAACATATGTCTGGTTGAATATTCACGAAGTACATCAGTGAGCCAATCAATTGTCTATACTTGGAAGGATCCATAGGGCTCTATCCATCATGTCAAACCTCTTCAACATCTTGATCACATACCTTCCTTGACCTAGATAGATATCATCAGTGCCTTGCCAGACTTCTAGTCCCAAATAGTAGTGCATCAACCCTAGATCCTTCATGTCAAATTCTGCTGCTAGCTTCTTCTTACATTCTTCAATTCAACCTTCCACACTTGTCAAGAGAAGATCGTCCACATACATAAGAATGATTACCGACTCTCCCTTCAGAACCTTAATATAAAGGTTTAGATCAACAAAAATCTTTTTGAAGCCTAATCTCTGTAGGTATGCATCCATCCTAGCATACCATGCACTTGGTGCTTGCTTGAGGCCATATAATGCCTTCTTCAATCTGCAGACATGTGCTTTTCTATCTTTAACTTCAAATCCCAAGGGTTGCTCTATATATAATTCCTCATTGAAGAAATTTCAACCCCTACTCCAGTTATCAGTTTTCCTTATCACTCCATGCATTTAGTTTTAAATCCAAGCGTGATAAAAATTCTAAAATATGGAAATGACAATAATTTTCTGAAAACACAAATTTAGAGATTTCACAACTGTTGAAAGTGCATAAATAAAACACATCAAAATTATGTCAGCCACACACAGAAAATAACACAGTCATTTTTGGTCAATGTGACCCTAGAAAAACCCTCTACAACTCTTGGGGAAAACCAGTTTGAGAGCTCTTCTTTATTTCTAGAAATGCTTTTACAGAGAAACTGAAATAAACAGTAAAAATTCCAGCAACCACAAATTACAACTTATCTCGATTTCAGTGCTTGCAATTTGCCTTGGAAATTGTGCTAATCAGCAAGCAACCAAAACAAAAATTTTACAACAATAAAACAACATTAAATGATGTACGACTTACCTTGAAAAATGTGCCCAAAACTTGATGTACGAACTGTATGGATTTCAACAGTACGAATGCCTCAAAGTTCGTGCCCAAATCTACCTCAAAATTTGTACCCTTGTTGTTCCTCTTCCTCGATTTTTGTGCTATCCCTCTTCCTCGATTTCTATGCCTTCCTCCTGCTGTACGATTTTTCCTTGGGATTGGTGCCAATAAATGTTGCTGCCCAGATTTGCTGAAATGTCTTCTTTATGCTCTCCTTCACTTCCTTACTTCTCAAAAATTTCTCCTTGCTCTCTTTTCTCTTTCTCTCAAATGCTAATGAAAGCATGAATTGATCTTTTCCTCTTCTCTTCTCCTTTTATTCTCTAAATGACCTTTTGGGTTACCCTAAGATCTAATCACTGAGATTCATTTAGATCTAGGGATGAGAATAAATGTGCATTTAATTCTCACTTTCTATTTTTTAATTGACCCACTTAAATAAAGACCCACTTAGCCTTTTATTTCCATAGTCTCTTTTTCACTTTCTAATTCTTCATTGACTTTAATAAAGTCACCTTTAAATTAGAATGTACACCACTTATAAAGTCACTTTTAAATTAAAATGTAACTTTAACACTTATAAAGTCACTTTTAAATTAAATTGACTTTACCACTTATAAAGTCACTTTAGGAGAAAAGTAAAAAATAAATTTGGACACTTTTTCCTAAGCCAAAGATCAAAGCCTTAGGGAACCACTTGTCCTCTCGTACCCAAATTGTGCCATTCAGGAATGCAGTCTTCACATCCATTCGGTGAATCTTCCATCCCATCGATGCTACCAAAGAGACCAACGAACAAATAATTGTATACCTTGCTGTTGGAGCAAATGTTTCTTAATAGTCGATGCCTTCTTGTTGAGAGAAGCCCCTAGCCACAAATCTTGCCTTATATTTATCAATACTTCCATTTGCAACATGTTTGATTTTGTAGAGCCAATCAGAAGTTACCATAGATTTGTATTTAGGCCTAGGTAGGATCTCCCAAACTCCATTCTTCATTATAGATTAATCTTCTTTGTTCATGGCATCCTTCCATTCATGATGATTGACAACTTCTTCAAAAGTGCATGACTCTGCTTCTATTAGTTTTTTCATGTAGACTGCATACCCAAAATATCATTTGGGCTTCTTGCTTTCCTTGAATGTACCTTGAGCTGCTCCATGACCTTCTGCATTTAGAAGTGTAGACTTCAGCCAGTTAGGTATTTTTCTAGTTTTGGGAATTACCAGAGGTTGTATAGGTTCACAGAGACTTTCATCTTCATGGTTTGATTCTTCTTCTTCCCTAGTAACTTCTTCGAATATTAGAAGTTCTTCATCATCATAGTCCATAGGGAGATCCTTTGATTTCTTGAATGCAATACTTTCATCAAATATCACATCTCAACTGACTTCTATTCGGTGCCCTTCCTTTATGTAGATCCTATAGGCCTTAGAAGAGTTACTGTAGCCCACAAATGTTCTCTTTATGCTAGATGGATCCAACTTATTTCTTTTGTCCTTAGGTATATGAATATAGACAAGACAACCAAAAATTCAGAGATGATCTACTGTTGGTTTCTTCCCAGTGAACACTTCTCCGGGAGTCTTGTTATCTAGATACCCGTGGGGACTTTGATTTTTTATGTATACAACTGTCTTTGCAGCATCATCCCATAGAAATTTGGTAAATCTTGATCATGTAACATCACTTTTACACTTTCTTCAATGGATCAATTCTTTCTTTCTGCAACTCCTTTTTTTTTTGAGATAACATAGGACTATCAACTCCCTCTTAATCATAGACTCCTTATAGAAAGTTACGATTTTTTTGGATGTATATCATCCTCCATTATCAAATCTTAATATCTTGATTTTTCTTTCCGTAAGGTTCTCTACTTCAGCTTTGAATTCTTGAAATTTGGTAAAGGCTTCATCC